>JNBR01002406.1:0-55538 GCA_002081595.1 Achlya hypogyna
CCGCGGAGGTTGCGCGTGTTGGCCATGGCTGGCAGGAGGCAAGAGGAAAAGTGAGTGCTCGGCGCTGTCGAAGCCGTGCCCCGTCGGATCGATCTTAGGGTAGCTTTGATGTCGCTGATTGGCCGGCCAAGCCTCATAATCTGGTTCTTGAACCAGCGGTGCCACCAGAATGCATCTCACCAAGCCTGATCGCCCCCCACTGTATCCACAATGCCGTGTGAGGGCTTGTCAGTGCCCCAGCGAGTGTTTGCCATGGCTACCCAGCACTCGAGTGCAGTGCTTTCAACACCCGTGGCTGCGAAATGGCGCAGTTGCCCTCGCTTGGCTGCCGCTGTGATCTCGTGGTCGCGCAGCTGATTTTCTGTCGACCGCTTGAACCTCCAGCGATGCTTGTCAATCGAAGGGCTATTGCAGTGAGATCACACTATTTTCAGTGTCGGTTAAGAACCCCATGGAACGGATCATACTCCGGGGTCCGGTCAGTTACACGATTGGATGGTAGCTTCGGACCAATCAGCGCTGGAGAACAAGTCTTTGGTCGCATCTTGCAATGTCGTCGCTGCCGATCGCCGAGGGCCTGAGCCTTGCCACGACCGCCCCTGCGCCGCCCACGTCTCCTGCCGCCGGCACTGCTGCGGCTGATGCTCCTGTGGCCGACGCTATTACTGTTGATAACGGCCAAGGGGAGAAGCGCAAGCGGGAGGAGGTCGACTGCGTCATGTGCTCAGGGCTCGAGATCAAGTACCGCTGTCCCAAGTGCGAGCGCATCACGTGTTCGTTGAAATGCTGCGTCGCCCACAAGAAGCACGTGCGTACCTTATCTCTTCGACTCGTAGAGTTCACACCACTATGACCATTAGTACGACTGCGATGGCAAGCGGGACCGCACCAAGTACATTCCGCTGTCCGCCTTCTCGGACGCCGACATCACAAGCGGTAGAACGCTTCTATTAGTCTCGAGGCTTATACACTCGCTCTAGACTACTTTCTTCTTCAAGAGATCGCGCGGTCCGCCTCGACGATAAACGTCCTCGCACAACAGACGGCGCCGCGCGGCAACTACCGGAAACTCAGCAAGAAGGCACGCGCCAATCCCGAGCTGCCCGCGGACTGGCTCGGGAGATTCCCGGCAGCGTGGCAGAACTTTGTCAAGCGCGCGCTGGAGAGGGGCATCGACGTGCACCTTCTAGCACCGGGAATGTCCAAGCGCAAGGCCAACACGTCGTGCCTCAAGGGCCCGGCGTTGCATTGGCGCCTCGAGCTCCACTTTGTAGCCGTCTCCCCCGTCGTGAAGATCGTCGAGCCAGCCTGGGACGACTCGCGGTCCCTCGTGACGCTGCTCGATGACGCTGTGGGCCTTCGCGTTGTACGTACCCGTAGCCACGAGACATTCTTGAGCTCATGCTACCGCGTAGGACACGGCTGCGCTACGGACGACGCTCAAACCATACATGAAGGCAGGGCGTGATGCATGGCTCTTCCTGCTTCGGAAGGAGTTTGTTCCGGCATCGGCTCCGCAGTATTACGAGCTCGACCCGGCGCGGAGCCTGGGGGAAAACCTCCGCGGCCTCGCGGTCGTTGAGTTCCCCATCGTGCACGTCGTGCTCGCGGCAGATCGGGCGAAGTACGTGTTTGCACACCGGGCAATTGAAGAAGTCCGAGCGATTGAACAAGTCTCACCTCCCAGTTAATTTAAAGCCCACATAGATCCCATGAGTTCCAGTGTGAAAGCCCTTGAGCTTGAAGGTCACGGTCTTTACCCACGAGAGGAATCACGCGTTCGAAGCATCGCATAGCCCGCCACAGTGGGTCGCCACAGAATGGCTTTGCTGCACCACAGCTACGAGGTACAGGTGCGTCCTCGGCGGCATCTACAATATGTATGCGTTCGAAGCCCACCTGATCGTCAGACCGCTCGTATTCGCGGCTTCGTACCAGCCGCCATCAGCATCGAGGCTCGCTGTATGGGTGGCGCTGATCTCGCCCAGAAAATAGGACCAACCAGTCTCGGGCGAATTTTAAAGGAAATTTCTATTCACACTTGTTAATTGTATCCAAATGCACGATGGTATTAAATTGAGGCTCATTTGCCAGCTTTTTTGTTCAAACCACCAGGACCGCGACGATGTTTGGCTCGTTCGGTGGACAGACCGCGGCCGCACCGGCCTCCACTGGCTTCTCGTTCGGCGCGCCAGCTGCCGCTGCCTCAACGACGACTCCTGCCTTTGGAAGCACTAGCACGAGTGGCTTTGGCTCCACTGCCGCTGCGCCCGCTGCATCTTCCGGCTTCACATTCGGTAACAACACAGCCAGCACAGCGGCGACGACACAGCCTGCGTCCTCCTTTGGCAGCTTTGGCGCATCAACTACTCCCGCCGCGCCTTCTGCGACCGGTTTCTCCTTTGGCGCAGCTGCTCCTGCGACGACACCCTCAACGACAGCCTCCACTGGCTTCTCTTTCGGCGGGACGACGGCGCCCTCTTCCGGCTTCAACTTTGGCGGAGCGTCTACGCCCGCCGCAGCACCCGCAACATCAAGCGGGTTTTCCTTTGGAAACGCAGCTGCACCTGCCGCTTCGACACCCTTCGCGTTCGGCTCGACTGCCGGCTCCACGGCCCCGGCGACAGGTGGCTTTGGCGGCTTTGGAGCACCCGCCCAGCAACCGCAATCCGGTCTGTTTCAGCTCAGTGCCGCTACAACAAACGCTTTTCCGGCTGGTAGCGCAAACGCGCTTGCGGCAGCGACGACGGCGGCGGCCAACTCGCCCATGGAGAGCCTCACAGGCATCCGCATGGCGTACATGGATCCCCAACAGTCGCGCTTCAAGCACATGCTCTACAACGCCGTGGACCCCGCGCAGAAGCAC
This sequence comes from Achlya hypogyna, assembly GCA_002081595.1. Taxonomy (NCBI): domain Eukaryota; phylum Oomycota; class Saprolegniomycetes; order Saprolegniales; family Achlyaceae; genus Achlya; species Achlya hypogyna. Next base: position 2,867 of record JNBR01002406.1, read on the forward strand.
CTGTACGTGCGGCCGCCGCACATTAGCGAGAAGCTTTGGACACAGGCACAGCGGGACAACCCCGACCCAGCTAACTGCGTCCCCGCGGCCGTCATCGGCTTCAAGGAGCTCTCGACGCGCATTAAGCTGCAGCACGAACACGCCGACAAGTTTACCAAGTACGCGGAAGACATGGTGGCGCAAGTAAAGGAAATGGAGAAGACATCTCGCGACACGGACGTGAAGCTCGCGCAGTGCCGCCACCAGCACGTCGCCCTCTTCCACCGGCTCGTCCAGGTGCACCGTGCTGCTGGAGACGAGACTCATGCACGGCCGTAGCTCATGCGCAAGCTCGAGGTCTTCAAGAACCTTCGCAAGCCGCTGCACGCGGAGGAGGTCCGGCTCATGTAAGTGGTTGTCGCTAGCGCAAAGACCCTCACAAGCGTAGGGAGACTCTGAAGAAAGTGGCGGGACTCCTAGACAACCCGACGCAGTTCAAGGCGCGTATGAACGAACTCATGGCTCTCCAAGCAATGCAGGTGCTGGTCGCCAGGCAGAACCGACGCTTATCTTGTGCAGGAGGCCAAGCCCCACCAGGACTCGGAGCAGTGCCAGCTTTCGGAGCACGACCTCCACCTTGTTTACGGCGTACGCTGGCTAATAGGACAGAGCGGTGGCTCACAAGTACTGAGTAGATCATGGACCGACAGCGACAAGGTCTGGAGCATGTCACGAAGGTGCTCGCCCAGGACATGCGCGATGTCGAGATCATGCAAAGAGCCCTCGCAGACGACGACTACTAAGTTTCTGCAAGATCTACTTTCTAAATGATATGATTCAGCACTCACATCAGTCATCCGTTCCGGACAAATTGCGTCTCAGGTCATGGTTCCTGTGCTACCGTGGTTGGGCATCTCCAGTATGCTGCCCACCTCTTCACCCGGCACCCACGGATGGTATATCATCAAGGGTATATTATGTCGTGGCAGGCATCGGCCCACTTTCTAACAGGCAGTTCCAAGGAAAGTTGGACGTCATATTTAGTGGTGGGGGTCAGTGGGGCCCCACGTCTCGACGATAATGGGCGACTCATCGAACTGATGGAGCGGCGGGGGCGACGTCAAGGTCCACTCGAGCGTCTCGTGGAGGTCCGGCACGACCACGTCGGCGTCGACAGCCTTGGGCGCCGAGCTGAACGACGCGGCAAGGGGGCGGGCGACCGACGGGCGGGCGGCAGCGAGGGTGCGGAGAGCGGCGACGCGGAGCATGCTACGGACTTGGGGGAAATTTCTTCACTAGCCGCCTCCCCATGGCAGCCACCGGTCGCCGCCTTCTGTATACCATACTTTAATCCCGTCAAAGGACGCACACACGCACAGACAACCCCACCCCTGCCAAGAAAAACACGCCAACCGCAGCAAAAACATGCGCATCCGGAACCGGATGCATACCGATTCCGGATAATACGTCCGGATACAATAGTCATCCGGATAATGTCGACACGACACCATCCGAGGTCGTGCGGCCGTTCGCAGGCCGACGACACAGGAGGCGACGCCGCAGGGCCGCGTGGCTGGCACCACGGAGTGCAGGCATCAGCGACGACGAGGCATCGGCAGCTCGTTCTGCATGACAGCCCAAGGTCGACTGGATTACACAACTCGCAACGATCACCTGGTGTGTGCGAAATCTTCTCCGATCGTGGGCCTTCGCTGGCGACGTTTCCGCCACCTGCTGCGGGTACTGGCAGCGCGCCAAGTGAATATGGTATGACGAGCTGTCGACGGGAGGCCTCAGGCAGCAGCGTCCTGAACTGCCGACGCGGGAACGTGGAGCTACTGGGTGCGCATATTATGCAACGAGCCAGTTTCCGCCCTTGCATGGAAGGGCAACACTCGAGAAGACTGCACGGACTCGACTCTATTGGTATAGTTAGAAGCGCTGCTTCTTGTTTTGTTTCGGAGGCGCCTTTGCCTTGCGCTTGAGCGAGTCGACGAGCGACTTGAGCTCGCCTGACCCCTGGGCTTCGCCTGTGGAACCGGACGACGGCTGTTGCTGCTGCTTCTTGCGGCGGGCCTCGAAGATGGCCTCGGTCGCCTCGGTGCGCTTGAATCGAGCGTCGGTCGGATCGAGACTGAAGTCCGGGTTGTTGTTGACGAGCTGACCGAAGCGGTCGTCTGTCGCATCGAACGTGAAGTCAGACTGCAGGCCAGCCGCCTTCTGGAGCTTGGCCAGCTCCTTCTTGTGGCGCTTGCCCTTCTTGTCCTTATGCTTGTCTACCTTGGCGATGACCTTCATGTCAAAGTCGCGCTCGTCGCCGTCGCTGCCGTCGGCGTCCACCACCGGCTTCTTGCCCTTCTTGGCCTTCTTGAGCGCGGCAAGTTGCGCGGCGTGCGCGGCCTTGGCCTCCTGCTTCTTGGTGCGCTTCTTGTCGTTCTTCTCGGCCTTCTTCTCGCGCTGGTACTTCTCGAACGGTGTCTCGTTGGCCTCGCGCTCCTTCTGCTTCTTGGCCTCGAGGATGGCTGCGCCAGGCGTGAATGTCATCTCCATGCCACCCTCTTCGACGCCGTCCTGGCCGAAGAAGTCGTCGTTGAAGCCGCTGTCGTCGCCCGCGTCGTCGGCTGCCAGGTCGCCAAGCAGCGCCGCGCGATACTTTTGCTTGAGCTGCTCGACCTTTTCGCCGTCGGCGTCGCTCTCGGCCTCGGACGACGAGGCCTCCGACGCGACGTACTGCGCAAAGGCGTCGTCGTCCATGTCCTTCCAGTTGGCAATGCGTGTGAGCCGCTCGTTGCGCTCGCCATCGTCGGCTTCCCACGTGAGCTGCAGCTCTGTGTTCTGCAGCGCCAGCGTCGCGAAGATCGCCGGCGTGTACGACTCGGGCACGCTTGTGGCCGTCTCCTTGGGCGTGTGCTTGAATGTCACGTCGTCCGGCACAAAACGCAGGTCAAGGGTGTTGGCAGACGTCTCGTACTCGAGGCCGTCGCAGGCGTCGAAGACAGCAGCCGCCGTCGCGACCGAGTTGAAGGTCGCCACACCATAGTAGTACTTGAGCTTCTGCAGCTCGAACTGCCGCAATTTCTCCTTGTCAAACCTACGATCACTGAGCGCCGGCAGCATCGAGGCATTGCGTACTCTTCCTCGTTGGCCGCCGCCTTCTTCATGCCGAGCGGGTCGTCCTCGTCTACCTCGTCGTCTTCATCGTCGCTCTCTTTCTTTTCGTCGGCCCAGAGACCACGGGGACCGTACTTCTCTTCTTCGGCCTGCAAACGCACGAGGATCAGGAGCGGAGAGTGATTGGGTATGATACCATTTTCTCCAGACCGAACTCGGACGGGTAGATTGTCACGTCGACGACGACGCCCGAGGCAGGCACGAACGACTGAAACAGCGCGTAGAGATCGACAGCGCGCATGCGGGACCAGTCGCAGTTCATGATAGCGATCCGCTTAGTCTCCTCGCCCATGGGGATGTCTTCGGCGGGTACGTCAGCCTCTTCGTCCTCAGCCTCAGCATCGTCTTCGCTGTCGCTGCTATCGGACGAGCTCGAGCCCTCGTCGCTAAGCTCACCACGCGCCATCTTGTTGAGATGCGCGATGCGCTTCTCCGCAGCCGTCATGGGCTTCTTTGGCGCGGCGGCAGTCTCATCGTCGTCGATGTCTTCGTCTTCGTCGTCTTCGAGGTTGTAGTACTTCTTCATTTCGTTCTCCTGCTTTTCGATGCGCCGGCCATACTTATCGTACTTTCCTACCAAGCAGGATGAGCAAAACCCATGACGAATGCGCGCGTGTACCTTGGACGCTCTGAAACTTTTTGTCGGTGAGGACACCCTCGAAGCGCTTGTCCAGCTGGACCTTGTTGCGCTTCTTCGAGTTGCGCGCAAAGCGCTAGTCGACGGAGCAGTCGGTTAGTCGCTCGCGTCGGAAGACGTACCGGGTCATTGTGGACCTTGCTGAAGCGCGGGTCCGAGACGACGTTGGTCGGCGGGCTCATTTCAGGAATTGGATTTCCTTGGCCGCGATTTCAAGGGAATTGATTGGACAGAAATATGAAGTTTCGATTAAGTCCGCTTTTCATGCACTTTAGATGCGGGTTTTGGAATGGTGTAAGTACGCTTTGCCTGAAGATGATGATTGTGCCAAAGCTTATAGCCGCCTATGTCGCCAAGAAAGCATGGTCAACTATCCCTCCACCCTGCCACACTACGACTGTGCCGTAGTCGTCGTGTAGCAGAGCAGCATCGCATCGACTAGAGAATGCGAGTCTTTTCAATGGTAGCGGTTACGACGTCCCAGGAATCGCACAAAATCAGTGCGCTCGAGAGCTACGTAGCCCACCACCAAGCGAATTCACATTTCCAAGAGCGTGAAGGAGAGAGTAAGGTCACTGCGTACACCTAGCATTCTGTTGTTTAAATTACAAGCCATTATCCCTGCAGTTGCGGGCGCCGCACTCTACGACGCCCAGCCCAGGCATTCAACGGTGCCAGTTGTGCAGAGACGGCGGTCCTGCGATTTACTTGGCCAAGGTCACGATGGCCTTCTTCCAGTCCTTTTCCTTGTAGACATACCGGCCCTGCATCGCACGCTTGAACTTGCCCTCGTAGTTCATCGTGCGCACGTTCGTGACGGGCAGGCGGTAGACCTTTTGCAAGTACTCCTTAATGTCGTGCTTGGTGTAGTTGGGCTCGACACGGAAGATGTGCTGGTTCTCCGGAAGACGAGTCTTGGCGGTCTTAGCCACGTAGGTGACGGCCATGTTGGGGAAGCGGAGGCGGTTCCAGACCATCGTATCGACTTGGGCAAAACCACGAATATGCACCAAGGTCCGCCCGACACATTTCGCCCAATCGCACGCGAGAAACACCGAGAAATCGGATTATTTTTAGCCAATCTCATGCAGGTAAATGACTGGTGGGGTTTTCCCCTCCCGAAACTCGATGGGCCTCACTTTCTCAACCTCGTTGACAAAGGTCATTTCCACTATTAATTCTAGCAAGCTATGGCCTCTTGAGAGCTTGTATAGAGACTGCAAGGTAATTGCTTTTTGGCCAATCGCGTGCAAGCTCGATTGTGACTGGCTGGCACGCTGGCAGCAATATGACTGGAGGGAAATTAGGTATTGGAACACCCGTTCATTTCATTCGAGTTCTCGCCTGCCCACTCAACATTAAATATGGTGCGTTAGCTGGGTCCAAAGAGGAGGCAAGAGCTCATGAAGATGTCGTAGGATCAACCCGTCAAGCACGCCAAGGTCATCCGCGTTCTCGGCCGCACTGGTAACACCGGCAACGTCACGCAGGTCCGCGTCGAGTTCATCGATGACTTCGGCACGAAGGAAGCCCGTACCTTGATCCGTAACGTCAAGGGCCCCGTCCGCGAGGGTGACATCCTCTCGCTTATGGAGTGGGAGCGTGAGGCTCGCCGCCTGCGGTAAATTGCCCCTCCCGGAGCAGCCAGGGACCTCCGGCGCACCAAAGACTCCTCCACGAACGGCTGTTGTTTTGAAGTGCTCGGTTATACTCCAATGAGAATGTGATAATGATGGGCAATCTCGTATTTTGCGTTGTGTTGGTCTTGTGCTGTGTAGCCGCGACTACGGACCTCGCCACAAGTCTATTGACTAGGGACTAGTCGGATGGCACACCAGCCTCAAGGCATAGTTGATATTTGGTTTGTCAATGCGAACAACGAAACCATGAAACTCTCCAGCGTACTTGTCCTTCCGTTGTCCTTGTGTGCACCCACTGACAACACTCGTCAAGTTCTCCAAGCGAAATACGCATGAGTCAACCCAGGCGCATTGCAGCAAATATGCCTTTCGTAGTGTACAAGCGTAGCATCTTGCCGTTAGTGCTTGATGTGTGCAGCCTTCATCAAGCGTGAGCCCTGGGCGCAAGAGTTCGTGGTGCAACAGGCGCCAAAGCGGGATCACCTCGTGCCTCTTGTCATTCATTTCAAGATCCAAAAGTTCAACCTCATTGTAGCCTGGTATTGGACAAAATTACGTGAAAATCCAACTTTTTGGCCAATCCAGTCAGTGGGAAATGAAGCAGGACGAAGTCACGATCACCGCGTCCCTGGCGTGTGCCTACTTCCACCCGGGAGGCGCTGTCCGCGGCTTCGTCGAGATCACGACGCCAAAGGACCTCTACGTTGAAACAGGGGCGGTCCAGCTACATGGTCATCTCTGTGTCGACGCGGACCAGCTCACGGTGCCCATCGTTACCCTCGAGGCGCTCGACGACGACCTCGTCGCCTCGCTGCAGTTGCCGGACGTGCGTTCGTTCTCTGGTCAAACTGGCATCTGCATCTACCACAGCAAGCCCAGCGTCGTTTTCTCGGACGCTGACGTGCATGAGAAGCTGCGAATGCACTTTGCTGTTGGCTTGCCCCATGAGATGTGCCCCACCTTCAAGGGTATGCCCTTCACACTAGAAATTCGGCATAGCGATAGACCATGTAGGCTCGTCCGCTCGGTCGTTCTACATTTTGACCTTTATCCTCAAGGTCAAAGGTACTCCTCTCGCGCAGTCCTTGCACGTCCCAGTTGATATATACGCACCGTCGTACCTCTTTGGGCTTCGCAGTCCGTGCAAGTCGCCACAAAGCCTCTTGCTGTCACCGACTGCCGATGACCACGAGAAGAAGATCGTACCAGTCGCTGTGCGCCACGGGCACGAGATTCCATTTGAGATGAAGCCCCATCTCATGCACGGCCGAGTGGAAGTCGGTGCGATCACTCGGGCTGATGTGGGGCTGACAGTCGCCCGTTGTAGAGCGTGGGCTCGGCGTGCAACAAAGCCAATTCACCATCGGGCAACACAAGAACCACCTTGTGCGGGTGATTCTGCACAAGCAGGCCTTCTTTCCCGGCGATACGTTGCTGGTCTCGTTCGACTTCAGCGCGGCCACGATGGCATGCGACTCGGTCAAGGGCAGTCTCGTGTTGGACGAGATCCTCTGCGAGCACTCGCTTGAACCTGGCAAAAAAGTCGCCTCATCGGATCTTCAGACCGTGGTTGAGGTCACTGCAGACCTTCTCCAGACGAACGTGCGTCGTGCTGGCGTTTTGCGCAGCAATCTGATGAACTCCAATGTAGATGCGCTTTGGCGTTCCGTTTCATGCATTACCCTCCATAGAGACTGACCTCGTGAGCTTCAAATACGCCCTGGCATTCGAGTTCCACCTCGCAGGTGGTCAAATGTTCCAATGGTCGACGCCAGTTATCGTCGCAACGCCGCTGCCCCCCGTCCCCAGCCATCTCAACGTTCATGGCGACGTGTACAGTGGACCGGTTCGTCGTCGCTGCCTCGTCATCGTCTAGTAAGGTCAACACGAGAGGCTACACAAGGGCCACAACGCACATCTATTGCGAGCGCGTCATTACGAACGACGTATTTCTTAGTGGTGCTCAGCGAGGTAGTCGAACTTGCCGTTAACGCGCTTCCAGTAGTCCGACTTCATCTTCTCCTCCTCCGAGGCGCCACGGGTCGGGAGGTAGCCGCAGATGAAGAGCGAGGCAATGCCGCCGTACACAAAGGGGCGGAAGTACGGGCGCTTCAGCTCGTGGACGATGAAGTTGCCGTAGCCAATCTTGTGCCAGCGGGGAGCGACCATGTTCCAATTCGGGTGTTTGTTCGGACTGACTGCGTCGTGGCCTCCACCACTCATCGCCCCTGTACATTCATTGTACGTCTTACGTACACTAAATGTACTACAAAAGTGAACAATCGGTGTGGGAGTTCTATAGCTTATTCGAGTAAAATGCAATGAATGAAGTCCACCTGGCCATTGTACGAACTGGTGTACGAAAATGTAACTTTCGATATTGACAAATACAGGGTCAAATGGGACCCGATTTTAGGTACGCGAACCGAGGCGACGTTTGGATCTTGAGCAGTTGCGGCTCCACCACGCCGGCAGGGCGGGTGTTGATGGTATGCGGCCGCAAGAAGGCCATGCGTGTGAGAACATGGCTAGGCTGCCCGCCAGTGCCCCGAACTTTGCAACGAAAGCATAAGATCTCAATTTGTACGGCCTCTAAGGACGAAGACAGCTACAAGATTGGTGTGGGGCGTTTGATCCCAGTTAGAAATAGCTTTGTCAAAAGAATTTGTTGCGGTGTCATTTGGAGAGAAGCGGAAGATATCGAGTCCTTTTATCAACAACACCTTTGAGCACCACAGACAGCAAAAGAAGCGTCTTGGAAATAGTTGCTCCAACGGATTTGTTCCAAACGATACACGCTTTTCGTTTTGTTCGAAACTTCGCAGAGTGTGAAGCGAAGCAGCATTGCTATGAGGCTTGCCTGCTCGCCATTGAAGCCTCCTTCCGTTGTTGAACGCAGCGTTGCTGCAGACTCAGGTCTTGCATCTTAGAACGTCGTGACCAGATATGGGTGCATGGTTCTGGTCGTTGCGGTAGCCCTCCTCATAGAGCTGAGGAAAGGTGTTGTGGCTGGTGCAATGTCGAGGAAACTGCAAGGGCAACTTGGTACGCGACGTGGCTGGCGCCAGGCTGGGCGCACTCCGCAGAAGATATCCAGATCGGCCGCTTCTCATTGGCCAACAGTGAGGACTGCAAGTATTGAAACATTTTGAAGTATTTTTATTGCCACCAAATTGTGTTTCTATGCAAGATGCAGCTTGACCTCACCCGAGGTCATTAAAAAGCGAATCTTTTTCCTCGGTGCTGGCTTCCGAATAAAAAAAACACCCAACAGCCTAATCCACATTTTCCTGCGCCAAGGTGACGACTACAACGACAAGACCGCCGATGGGGACGCACCAAGAGCCAAGCGAGTCAACGACCTGTGAGCCGGTTGTGACGACGGCGTCACAGGAACAGGGTGGGTCGGTGATCCCATCAGGCTCGCGAACGTCAGAGACGGAGCTGCCACAAGGCATTGCGATCCCCATTCTCGAGTACAGCCAACTCATGAAGAAGCCGGCGCTCACACCTGCGGATTTTGGCGGTGACAACCCCATTGACGAAGAGCAAGACTATGTAGATCCCACGCTTTTCTCGCCTGAGGTCTCGCGCCACTCGATTGAGGTCGCTGTGCGCCGTGCACGTTCGTTGGAGCAAGAGCTCCGTGAGATGGCTCAGATAGACGCGGCTACGGAGAAACCTGCATACCCTGCGACTGCGACGGATGTATCCTCAACACTCTTGAGTGTGGTCAAGCGGATCGTGGGCGCCCGGAATCGCTACTCGCTCCTTGACGAGAAGCAGGCTTCCGCCGACGCCCAAATGGTCGGCGAGAGTGACAACACGGACGGTGATGGCATGCAACTAAGTCCAGTGTCCGACTCTGGCGATATCTTTAAATCACGCCCATCGACGCCGTCAGCTCTCCGCAAGATATCGGCCTACGGGCACGACCACGCTGGCACAATGATTCCCCCCAAGCAAAAGAAGCGCATTATGTGGCGTGATACTCTCCCATCCGCGGTCGACGAGTCGGACGACGCAATGGAGTCCCAAGCCCTGGTGACTGACGGCAACCACGAGGTGAAGATCACCATTTCGGACGATGTTCCAACGACGCGGCCACCGAAGCGTACCAACAAGCCCAAGACGGGCGTTATTCGGCGGCTGACACCAAAGGAGAAAGAAGAGCTGTACGAGGTGCGGCCAGACCTGAAGATCGTGCCGAACTGGGCGCAGAAGTACCGCGAGGAGATGACAGGGAGCCACGAGACGGTCCAGTGCAACAACTGGCTCGTGCTCTTGATCCTCTTCCTCGTGTTCCTCCTCGTCTTCCTATTTTATATGATCAGCCAAAACAAGCCCGACCGAGGCTTATGAGCGACCGCTGTGTTGATAGGTCGAATATTAATATTAAGTCGGTAGTGTCTCGAGTTCCAACGCCGCAGCAGCCTCAGACGCCCATGGCACTCTCCACCGTCGTGCCCATTCGTGTGTCCACCCAAATATTGTTAACGGCCAAGACGCAATAGCGTAAACGAAAGCTGCATGAAGCCTCGAGGCGCCGACAGTGCATCCACGGCGTGCGAAAAGGCTGCCATGCCTTCGGGCTTTCGTTGGCAAAGCACCTCACAGTCCGATGGATACACGCGAGCCAGCTGACAACCCCCGATACATTCGTTTGAAGTTTTGAGCTCTTTTGCCTCGACGCGAAATCCACCTCATCGGGACCTGGAGATGACTGTCGCGGTTCCATCTCCAATCGGCGTCTTTCTTGATGCATTGCGTCCGCGCTGAGATGCATCGCATCCTTCGATGAAGTTCATACATGGCATCCCACCGCTTGTATCCGAACGACCATTTGTAGAAAATGAAGAATAAAACTGTGCATTTTAATTGCTCCGATTCATTTCTAGAAAAGGTCCATAGCTTTAATAAAATGATTTGGGGTCGCAATTAATTTCCGAATGCCTGGTGGGTGGGCATTCGAATCCGGATACGACAGGCTCAATTGCAAACGGTGGACATCGGCAGCCCATTAGCCGCAACTCGTGCCCATGCTCCGCCACGTCTCCAAGCGATCGATGCAATGGGGCACCCTCCTAGTGCCCCGCGCAAGCCGCAACGTATCTGCGGGCGCGCTCAGTCTGCCGGCGCTGTTTGACCGGCGCTTCAAGTCGTCGTCGGCTTGCATTTCAGACGAATTTGCGGACCACCCAATCCTCAACTCGTGTGTCTTTGATTTCCCATTCGATGGTGCCGAGTACAGCCCCGTCACCGGTCGTCACAAGTACGACCAGCGGGTCTCTAAGTGGGCCACAGAGAGAATCAACATGTCGATGGGCGCGCAAAACCGCCTGGACCACGAACACTTGACACAGCTCATTGCACTTCTCTCTGTGCGCAACTACTACAATGAGGCCATTGAGGTTTTGCAGTTTGCACGAAACAACGGAGCCAAAGCGCACATCTCTGCCTACTCGCAGATCATTTCGGCTTGCTACGCGCACCAGCGCTACGACGAAGCACTTCAGGTCTTCGACGTCATGCGCCGCGATGGCTTCCGCCCGAGCTTTGTGACGTACTCGCGCGCTCTCTCCGCTGCTTCCAAAAGCAACTACCATGACATGGTATCTCCTCTTTGCCTTGTTCCCCAGCTCATGGCTTCTAGACGCTTAACCTCTTTGACGACATCTTCTCCGACTGCGACAACCTGACGTTTGATTCGATCGCGATTGCTTGCAACATCGTGCTGCACTCGTGCGGAAAGCACAACGACTACGAGACGGCCATGGCCATTTGGCAGCAAATGACGGATGAAGGCATTCCCAAGGGCACGTCGACCTACACCGCTTTCCTGACCTGCGCCGTCAACTGCAAGGAGTGGAACGGCTTCAACACGATTCTGGAGGAAGCGACGGCGACGGGCATTGATCTCTACACCAACTCATACCTCTCGATGATCCTCTCGTGCGCGCGCGCCAAGCGCTGGGACCTCGTCCTGCACGTGCACAAGAAGCTCCAGAGCCAGGAAGTGGAGCTCAACGGCGTCGCGGTCGGCGCCGTCCTCATGGCCCACACTAAGGAGGGCGCCCCGGAAAAGGCCCTCGCCATCTACGATGCCTGTATCGCCAGCGGTGCGTCGCTCAACGTGTACGCGCAGTCGGCAGCTATCACAGCCCACCTCCATCTCGAGAACTACACAACGGCCATGACCCTCTGTGAACAGGTACAAAACGCGCGGTGAGAGCGTGGTGCCTTATGGGATCTAGGCGTTGGCGGAGTTCCCCGACTCCGGTATGCTGTACAAGCTCAAGGTTCAGCTTCTCGTGGCTTTGGGGCAGGCCGACGAAGCGATCACGCTTCTCGACAGCACCAAGCACCTGATGGACAAGACGGCGAGCTGCTATCGGCCCATCGTTGCCTACTTTCTCGCCAAGCGCATGTACGACGACGCGGCGCACTACTCGTTCGTGATGTTCGAGACCAATCGGTTTGTGGCGTCGCACGACTGGACGCAGGCACTGTCGGCGGCAATTGCACTTCCCGACAAGTCGCTCTACTGGGTCTTCCGCAAGTGGATCGAGGCGCGCGCTCGCGAACTTGTGCCCAACATTCCGGATGAGTTGCTTTTGGAGCGGCACCCGCGTCCGGCCGCATCGGCAACGGCACGTCCGCTCAAGCTGCTCTCGCGGCCCCTCAAGTTATTGTAGCCAATATGTAGTTTCTTTCCATCATTGTCGTCCTCTCGCCACCGTACAACAACACCCCGCCACGGAGCTTTTCTTAGCAGGATCTTACAGAGTAGGTGCGCTTAGAGGTACCGGTGGGGGTCGTGCGGCTTGCCTTCAAGTTCGTCACGCTTGATCTGCTCGTCCTTGATGAGGAAGTAGAGCGCCGTGAAGGGGCCAAACGTGCCGAGGAGGAACTTGCCCATGTTAGCACCGTTGAAGACGAACTCACGGTCGCAGTTTTCGCGAATGCCGTTCCAGTTCTCAATGTGCTTGTTCTTGTTGAGCGAGCCGCCGAAGCGGACACCACGGACCGACGGCAGCGCCACGACGCGACGGACACAGGCTTGCATCTTCCCGACCACGAAATGTTTTCTGCCTGCTATACAAACTTAGAGCTTAGAATAACCTGTGAAAATACATGCAATATTCGCATCCAGAGGACATCTAAGAGCCGCGAGGAAGAGTGGGGACACGGTGGAGGAGGCAGACGGAGGCCATGGCGCCTGCTATGGAGCTGTCCAGCCATGTAGACTCAGAAACAACGATTCACTCTCAAAGGGTGCGCAATGCCACGATTACGACAATGAGCTCCCAGAAGGAAGATAGCACAGATCTATGGCGCCCTAATGCTGTCGGCCATGACCGAGGCAATTCCTAGCACGGATATAGAAGCCGATGGAAGATGGAAGAAGGTGAAGGCGCAAGGGAATGTGGTCATTGATTGTCTAGCCAGCCTTGATTGTGGAGATGACCGACATGTCGGATTCGCGGATGGTCGAGGCGTCAGAGGGGCGCACGATTTCCGAAGATGTGGGGCTGAAGGGCATCTCATCCATTAGTTCCTTGCAATGGGCCTTGAGTGCAATGCGATACCGTGCCGATTTAAGGCTCATGAGCTGCGAGAGACCGATGGCAAGTGCCGGGTAGAGGCCACCCGAGACGAGCGTCGCATAGGCAGCCCAGCGAATAGCCCAGCACGACCGATGGGTTGGGTTTCCCGAGCAGCGGGTGTATTGGTCGAGATAGAACGTCGTATTCAGGATCTTGACATAAACGTATGTATACCAGAGGCCAATGGCAACGAGTTGGAGGAAGCCTGATATGCCTGAGCATCTCGCAAGGAAGACAATGACGTACCCGTGAGAATCGAAACGTGGAGGAGGTAGTTCTCCGTAAACGTTCGGTGGGGGTACACAGCCATGGCGATGACCCACGCAAAGACAACAACGGAAAGGCCGGCGGCAATGGACATGAGGAGCTCCACAATGAGCAACGGTGTCCCACAGTAGATGCTTTGAACCATGCACAGTTGCCTCGCGTACTCCCCGCCTTCGAGCAGCGAGCAGTCCACTTTGCGGTAGCTTTGACTAATGAAAGAAGTTCCTACCCAGAGTGCATGGGCACTTGACGTACCACTGGTCGCTGAACAAGTCGACGCCGTTGCTTTGAGTGGGCGTCCAGAACGAGTTGCCTGGGTCGAACGAGTCGTCACCAAACTGCTGCGTGTAGTTCGACCACAGCCCGATGCCCTGCGAGTAGTGTGCCTTCCCGTTGTCACCCGTCTGCCCCATCCAGTACGGTGAAAGCGAGCAATACCAAACCGACACCATGAGAAGTGCCGCAAGGAGAACGCCTACGCATATGAGTCAACGTGACCAGGTGATCATGAGCACGATGCGCACATGAGATGTCGAGGACCCGCGTCTTGAGGGCCATGCTTGCTTCGGGTTGCGGGGTCGACGGCAAGATTTCCACAACCCAACATCCTTGTCTTGCCGAGCCTCCGGATACGCGCCGGATGATAGACCTCGTGCTGCAATTAAAAACAATTTTTGTCCTATCTTGAAAAATGTATATATCTTGTTTAAAATAGGGGCTGAGCCCCCTGCCCCTGCCATTGCTGCCTATGGCGTCAGAGGTCGAAGGCACAGAACGGTGGCCATTAGCGAGGCATGGCGAACCCGAGCCGTCGCTGGGCACGTCTTTTCCCGATGAGCACGGCAGTAGCTCTTCCTGTGGTGTCCTCCGTGTTAAAGTGGTTGAGCCAGGGGCGGCTCTGTCCTGCAATGTGAAGTGCAAGCGGTGATGTGGACGTTCAGGAGAATCCACGGAGCGTGGCTCACGCTGCCCCGAACCGTGTGCCCTGGGCGTACGCAACGTTCGATGGATGGCTACCTTGCGGGTGCCTCTTTACTTAGCAATGGTGGGATCTTGAGGAGGGTCGTAGGCCCGCTTCCCAGCTTGGACTGGGTCATATGAGCTTGTGCTCTGCAGTGTGGCGGCGTGGTCAGCGCCTGTTTACTGAAACCGTCGTTCGTTTTCCGGTTGTCGTGTGGCTGTGTATCCGGATGGCCATGCAAGTCAGAGCGAGTGCATTTCTCATTGCAGCATGACCTCCCTCGACACGAACGCCTCTATCACGACGACCGATAGCGTGGCGCTTAACGAAGCGCAGCTGATCCTCGAGGACATTGCACGGGAATACTCCGCCAAGCGCGCCGTGGGCCTTGTGCCGTCCAAGCCCGTGCCAGCACGGGCGCTGCTTTGGGAAGAAATGGCACGAAACAAGACTAAAACGGGTGCGCGCAAGGGATGCCTCTTTGGCCGCGACGGCGACTCGCGATGCGACTGCCTGTCGTATGTGCCACCGTACACTGACAAGGACTCGATTCTGTGTTCTGGCTGTGGGCATGGTGCCCCCTGGCACAAGATCGTGGGCGGCGAGCGGGTCACCATGTCCATTGTGGCCAGCATGAACCACGACGAGAACTACGAAAGCCAGCTGTACAGTTTGTACTCCGAGTATGGATCCGAGTACGGGTCCGAGTACGACGACGAGTATGACGAGGACGACGACGACGATGAAGACGACGACGACATCAATAACGAGATTGCTCGGCCGTTCCAACCATCGCGCGGATCGAGGGCCTCTGTGCAATCGCGTGCCACGTCCTCCTCGTTCGGAATGGGTTCGGCGGGCCGGTCCAACTTGCGCTCGGGCGGCGCGAACCTCGGGTCGATCCTTGCGACCGTCAACCAAATGCAGAAGGATGGCTTGAGCGAGGACGAAATCGAAGCTGCACTCCGTGTCAAGTCTGTCGCATCGAGCAACGAGTCGTCTGTGCTTTACTCCAACATCTCGACCTTGTAATACCAGCGTATTTATCGTCCATCGTGTACGTGGGATAGTAAACATGGATAGATTGACTTAATAAGTAGGCGAGATGGGTCGTCGATCAAAGCTAATGGAACAAACTTAATAGGTGGGCTGGATCTTCTTGACTTCGGCGAGGATCTCGTCGTACGACTCCTGCACGTTGAAGCCCTGCTTACCAGGGGTCACCATGATGCAGCTCGTAGGGCGCTTCGAGGCAGCCGACGCACCAAGGTCAACCTTGGACGGCGTGAAGACGTACGAGATATCGTTGTTCTCGCAGAGAACAGGGATATGCGAGATAACATCGATGGGGGAGATGTCGCCAGCGATGATGCACAGGCCCTTCTCACCCTTGCGGATAGCCTTAACGACCTCCTTGACGCCGCGCTTGGTGCACTTGACCTTGGTGCTCTTCTTGATGAGCTTGTACACCTTCTTCGTCAGCTTCTTGTTGGCGAGCGGGTTGGCAATCACGCTCACGTGCTTGACGCGCTCCTCGTACGTCACGCCCTTCGATTCCTCGGTATCGCTCATCGTTCAATAAGATTTTGTGAACGCTGACGCTGCCAACGGCCGTGGCCTCAGAGCAACACCAACCAACCGCCACCTTCATTTTGATTGGCTGAAAACACCATTTGAATATCATGTACCTAAATAGCGTAAATTTGACAGAGTATGAGCTATTTGTATACTATAGTCAAACTAAAGCAAACCATGGATTTGGCGCGGAGTCGGTGCAGTTGCCGAAAGGAAATTTGGTGCCAAGTAGCGTCATGCGCTGCGCATCCCCACGTCCAAGCCTGGCGACGATTCAATGGGCTTTGTACCGCGATGGTCGCATCATTGCAAGGAGTGAGGTAGATGGACAAAGCTGCCAGAAGAAATCGCACTGGGGCACTTGATACTAAACGCGGGGCGCCGTGATGCAACTTGGTTGACCCGCAGTTGTAGTTGTCTCCAAGGCACCAAGTACATCACTACGAGGAACAGTGATATCAGCTTTGCACGTTGCGCGTTCTCATGGTGGTGGCACACATGCCATCGGTGGGCATGTGGTTGCGGTTGCCGTGATTGCACGCAACCTTGCGACAGTGCATTGACTTGCTCAAGAGTGTCGGGCCTGTGACTTGCACGATGCCGCTGGTTTGCTGACATATTGGTCATGGCAAGGAAGATGGGGTGCCAAGTCGTAGCCAGCGTGTGTGGGTAACAGTCGTCCAAGCGTTCCTGCTGTTGGGTGCTGGACTCGGTACTTCTGTGAACACGGAGCTTCGAATGGCCTTCGATGATTTTACATCAGTATTCGGTTTGACACGAACTTGCGGTGGTAAAGAGCACACGCCCCCCCCACCGGTCCCCACGACCTGGTGCCTCCTTTGGGTTGCTCCATGCACCAAATATTTGGTAGCTTTTCAGTATACCATTATCTACTGGCTATCACGAGGGTGCGTTGTTGTTGAAGGGTGCCCCATTGCTTAAGCGCGCTGTCGGGTTAGCCCCCCAAGGCACCCCGTTCATTTGGGGGAATTGTTGCACGTTGACAAACAAGTGTTGCGCGGCAAGCCATGCGTCTCGGACGAGAGGCTGGACACACGTATCACTGTGCAGGTCCGTTTTGGCGGCAACCTTGGCGCCAATGCGATCAGGCCGCATGTCGTCTTCCTGAAATGTCCACTGCTGGCTCGCATCATCACTTGGATTTCGTATTGAAGGCGCCTTTGTCAGAATTCTTTCGTTCCAATTCGAATGGCCAATCGCAGGTGTTCGTGCGTCGGTGTAGCGCGCACTTAAATTACGGAACTCTCAATTAGAAAGCTCAAATGCCTTTTACCATACAAACACGACAATTATTAAATAAAAAATAGTTTAGAATGTCGGTGGCGTGGCAGCACGATAGGCAATTACGTAGGGTTCATATGCGGATTTATTGCAGATATTTTCCCGCGTGATTTAGCCTCTAGGTTTGTATGCGGGCAACCTTGTGGAGTGTAAACTTGGACGGGACTGCCATCGCCAGGCAACCCATACAAACTTCAAGATCGCCCAAAGGCGCCGTCCAAGGGACTTTGCGAGGGTAACATCCGTGACGAGCTATCGAGTGTGGAAGGTATTACGCCTTGAGCATGGCCATGATGCCACTCATTTCGCAAGAAGCAGGCTGTAGGAATCATGACCGATCTCAGCTGTGTGGAAGAGTACGCCTTGGGCGCGCCGACAGAGGTGGCTGAGCCTGCCACTGTCGTTGCCCACCTCCGACTGCTTCTTGCCGCTGAGGCGGCTTCGCCGCGCCCGGCTGACTACATTGCACGCGTCCAACAGGATGGCATGACTGCTGCCTGGCGCAAGCGGATGTGTGAGTGGATGGTACACACAGGGAAGGCCTTCGAACTCAGCGTCGAAACCGTGGCCTGCGCTGTGCACTACATGGATGTCTATCTCTCTGTGCTCTCCGCAGACAAGATTGTGCTGCAGCTTGTGTCCATGGTGGCCATGTTCGTCGCATCCAAGTTCCACGAGACTCGCCCGATCGTCATGGAGGAAATGGAGCTCCTCTGCCAGAACAAGTACCCGCGAGCTGAGATAGTAGCGATGGAGAAGCAGTTGCTGCACGTGCTCCAATGGAAGCTTAACCCCCCGACACCCATCGCATTCGCTCGGGACCTCCTCACATTTGAGTCATCTCCATCAATCCATGCACACCTTGAAGAAGCAACCATCGAGCTGCTAGAAGAGTGCTCAACGGACTACTCGTATCTGGAATTCCCGTCCTCAGTCATGGCGGCCGCCGCTCTTGAAGTTGTTTGCACTACACAGTTTGGCTGCGCTAGCCCCCTCGCCACGTACGCAATGGGTGCACTAGCGTTCCCCAGCAAGCTTTACAAGGAATGTGTTGGCCGCATGCTCACGCTGTACGCGGCTGCGCCTGAGCCCGAGCTTGAGGCGCTTCCCGTCGTCGCCTCCGACATTTGCAAGCCTGTTCGGAGTGCCAGTCCCACCTCCATTGACGTTCATGAGCAGTCCTCATCGCCGTCTAAATCCAAGAAGCGCCGCCGCAGCGACGCGACTGACGACGCATCGCCGAGAAAGAAGCTTTGCGTTGCAGCTGCCTAGTCGGCGCGCCGTTAGTTAGAATTCATCAGGTCCACATCCTGCATACCGGGAAGTCTTTTGTCATCAGTTAACGATCCCAACACGCTATTTATCTTCCCATGAACCCCCTGGTCGCAATACCACATCCCGAGGTGCCCATGCGAAAGCGTGCAGCCGCGGCTACTAATCGGACGGCTTGCCACGCCCAGTCCCATCCGTTCTCTGCTTGCACTTGCCCTTTGCACAGCGGTTGCATTTCGAGTCCTGACGCCTGTTGCAGGAGCAGCCAAGCCAGGCAATGGTACGTCTCTTCGAGCGGCATTTGAATCCCAAGCAAGCTTGAAGCGGAAACGGCCACCGTTGCAACCGATGGACGAGAAGGACCAGGACAACAACGGCGTGGGGCGCGAGCGCTCGAAGGTGGCCGTGATGCCCAAGCCATGCGCCGACATCTGTGTGCGCACAGGCGGCTTTCAAAAGATCGAAGAGCGGACGTGGAATGTCATGCGGGCCCGACGAATGCTCAGTGCGAAGCGCAGCGATGCACCCAACAATAACCAGAATTAACGACCACATGCAGACTACCTCAACGTGCTCTTGAACTCGCAGCATCGCGTCACCTCGCGAGCTATCGCTACCCTCGTGGTTGCTGGGGCACGAGCGAGTGGGGTGCTTGTCGCTTCGCCCACGCCTACACCCATCGCGGCATTCTTACTGATCCTAAGAGGAATACAGCTGCGCCCGCCCGACTGGTGAACACATCCAGCGTGACTGAGGTATCCAATTCTCTCGGCTGTCATCGGCAGTGATGGCCACGGAGATGGGCTGACCATAGCCGCCTCACGGTCGCCGCCACGCCGCCATCCTGCGGCAAGTCGCACCTCTCAACAATAGCAGCCAATCCGCAGCCGATGGCGGCTAAAAAATGAACCAATAGACGTGCGGCTATGGTGATTTCGGCCAATCATATGACTTTTTCGGGTAGGAAAATACATCCAATGAGCGCTCGGCGTGTTGGCGGGCTCACATTTCGATAGCAAGGTGACCGCCGCCAGTAGCGCAGGTCCAAGCGCTCGAAGAAGAAGGACGGGACAAGATGGAAAAGAAGATGGAGAAGATGGTGCAGAACAACATGCAGCTGCTTGGAAATCGCATCCCCAAAGCAAAGCGTGCTCAGACCATCCTGGACATGGCTCGATTGCAACATGAGAAGAAACGGCGCCTCGTCGAAGACGATGACGACGACAACACGATAGACTCTGTACCGACTCCCAGTGTCGCGCGGCCTCTTCCCACAGAAGTTCGTCACCAGGTGCTCACGCCCACTGCTAGTGCCGTACGAACGACTGCGCTCCCGTTGATTCCATGCCTCAATGTGGTTCTGCCTAGGCCAAACACGTCATCCGCCCAGGCAAATCCCTTTCGAGCGACAACCTCCTTCGGCCACGCGACGATACTTCTCGATTGACCTCTCCTGCCATCGGACAGTCCCCTGGACGGCCGCGTCCTCCGTTCCTGTTGCACAATCGCGCCGCCAGTGCCCACATTATGCCACTGCCGTCACCCGCATCGCACTCTCCCGAAGGTACCGGGGCCAACTATATCAACCGTGACAAAGGATGTTAGTGACCCTAGTCAAAGTGGAGCCACCACCGCCGATGCCGACCCCGGTCGCTGTGCCCATCGTCCAAGCGACCCCAGCCCCCACCGTCGAGGCGCCACCGACGCCCGCCGCTGCCGAGCGCCCGGCCCCGTCGTCGGCCAAGAAACCCAAGAAAGCGCTGTCGACGCTATCCTCGAGCTTCAAATCAATGTGCTTCTCAACAGAAGACCCCGCGACATCTATTGACGCGACGCCAGACGGGCAGTGCATCATCGTGGCATTCTCCAACGGCTCCGTGCGTCTCTTCGACGTTAACAGCACGTGCACTGAGGAGCGGTACGGCTACCTTCTCGGGCACCTGGACGAAGAGCTCAACCATCAAATGACGCCGTCCACCGTGCGCGTCAAGGTGACACCGGACGGTTGCTACTGCTTCGTGGGCTGTCGCGGCACGTCGCCCAAGACCATCATGGCCATCCATCTCGACCGCTTCCGCCACCACAAAGGTACAGCGGTGTTTGTTGACGAGGCTGATCCACAGCGCAGACAGCGAAGACGAAAACAACCTCCAAAAGTTCTTCTTCAACGACAACAAACTTCGGGTGCGCCATCCTCTCGTCCACGCATTCTCATGGACGTCGCGTGTGCAGGGCTTCGCTGACGCCTCGGACAACACGGCGACGGACCCGCAAAAGAAGTCGTATTTTCTCATCTCGGGACTTGGCGTGCAGTACTTTCGTTTGTGGAAGTTCGAACGGGTGGAAGCAACGCCAACGTGGACGTACTTACGCCAGTTTAGCTCCATGAGGTACCTCTCGCCTCCTTTGGTTGTCGCCTACGGTGGCTAGCAACACGGCCATGCATGCGGCCTTCTTCTCGGCGTCTTCCGCAGGCCTCTCGTTCGCGGGCGTCGGCCTCGACAGCAACCTCAAGATCTTTACCTTCACGACCGACAGCGCGCTTACAGAGGGGGGCGAGACCAGCCAAGTGGTCATTCCCAACACCAAGGTGCGGGGACCCCGGGGCGACAGCTGACGTGCACCAGGACATCACATATATCAAGGGGCAGTACGCCTACGGCTACACGAATGTCGGTGGCTTCTACCGCCACTCGCTGCTTGGTACGTGGTCAACGAGACGCTCGCACACGTCTGCCGTAGAACCCACAGCCCCACGCCAAGAGTTCCAGCTCACCGTGGACGCCGGAAGCGCGCGGTCGCGCGGCGCGGGCATCGTCGACCACATCTACGCCACGGAGGTCCGTGGGCCGGTAGGGTGGCGCTAAGGCGGTCGTAGAATGGCAACCACGTGTTGGCGCTCGCGGACGGCACTTTGTACTACTGCAACCCGGCGGTGTCCACCGCGCTACAAATGATCGGCACGACGATTGCGCCGGGCCTCGTGCCCAAACACGGCATCCCCGCGGCCATCTACGTGCCTGTGACGGCGCAGGCCATCCAGGAACCCGTCGTCGCGGTGACGGCCAACTGCGAGGAGGACAAAGACGGCTTCTTCACGGTGGACCCGGTGAAGAAGCTCGAGCGCGCGCTCGAGCGCGGCAAGCCCGCGAACGGACTCACGTGCTGGGTGTGTCAGAGCCACACATCGCTGCACTGGGGCGTCAAGGAGAAGGTGGTCGTGAAGCAGGAGCCAAAGGTGACGCCGCCCAAGGCACCGGCGCCCAAGCCGCCCAAGCCGGCGCCGGCTGTGGGCAGCCCGAGCCGGTCGGAGCTTTCGGAGAGCGTGGTGCAGCTGGAGAAAGAGCTGGCCAAGGCGCAGAAGCGCGTGACTCAGGTCAAGAACGAGGCCGACCGCCGGCTGCGCGCGGAGCTGCAGCTGCGTCGCTCGTGGAAGGCGCAGACACTCGAGTACGAGGACAAGCTTGAGAAATGTACGTGACTGTCCGCGGCGGGGCTCAATCTGCGTAGCCCAGGCAGCGTTTGAGGCCAGCAATGCACGCGTTGCGGCGCTGCGACAGAAGGTGGCGCAAGTGGAGGCCAAACTCGCGCACGAAGTGCTCAAGGCGGAGCAGGAAGCCGGCGTGCGGCTCCAGTACGAGCAGCTGTGCGTCGAGGTCAAGGCCAAGATCGCGCAGGCCGAGGCCCAGCAAAAGGTGCTAGAGCAGACCACCAAGGCACTCATCCGCGAGGTGGACCGCAACGTTCAGGCGCTAAAGGTACGGGCCCGCCGGTGACCCCGGCTCAGGCGAGCGTAGAGCGACGCGGCGATGACGGTGGAGGCTCTCGGCAGCCAGGCCGCTGGCCCCGAGTGCGTCATTTGCCGAGACAAGGTGGCCAACATGGCCGTGTATCCGTGCGGCCACATGTGCTTCTGCCAGGAGGACGGCGAGCGCTACCAACAGCACGCCGTGCACGGCAAGAACTGCCCCGTGTGCCAGGTCGAAGTCATCTCGCTGCTTCGCGTCTACGCGCCCTAGGCCCTCTTTTCTTAATATATATTCGTTGCCGCACTGAGGAACATGGCGGCAGGCAAGCCTTCCCTGCCAGAACGAGTCATCTCCGATAAACTCAGTACCGTTAGCTAGAGTAGCTGCTGAATCGATTAGCTCTCGTGTCAAATCTACAGATGTGACGTCTCTGGGCGTTGCTCTTTGAGAGCGATTCATCGAAAGCGCCTGCAGCTAGTGTCTCCAACGGCTCCACTCCACGAACTGGTATCAACCCAGGCGTCATGCAGTCGACGACATACTGAATTTGGAGGTGACAGCCGCATGATCCATCTCGCGAATGTTTCCTCCGCCTTTGGCTTCGCAAGCATCCAGCGAGCTCTGTGGAGACTCCTTCAACCCAGAACTTAGTGCGAAGCTATGGCCCTCGCCCGTCGCTTGCGAACATACCTCTTGCGCCGAACTCAGTGAAAATGGCTTCGAGGCAGCCCCAGAAGGAGCCTTCGCTCCGAGTCTGTCGCCTGCCGCGCTGCCGAGTGCGCTCATGATGGGGGTCCGTTTTCTCTGAAAATTGTTTTTGAAAATCCGAGATTTTAATAAAAAAGCGCGGGAACGCGAATGAAACGGTCAAAGTGCATGGGGCCACCCGTTGAAGTGCGCTGAAAGCGAACTTAAGAGGGCGGTTGCCATTTTCGCTCGCTTACGAAGAGCCAAGATGGTGGTGGTGTCGATCGCGGGCGTGCCCGTCAACTTCCCGTTCACGCCGTACGAGTCCCAGCTCGTGTACATGGAGAAGGTCATCGTGAGCCTCGAGAGCAAGCAGAACGCGCTGCTGGAGAGCCCGACGGGCACGGGCAAGACTCTATGCCTGCTCTGTGCAACCCTCGGGTGGCTGCAGCACCGCAAGAGATCTCTCCAGAAAGCTGCTCGAGAGAGGAAGACGGCGGGCCGGCTTGAGTACGAGGATGGTCCTGGCGACGACGACGACGCGGACGCTGGTGTGCCCAAGATCATTTACTCGTCGCGGACACACACGCAGCTCAAGCAAGTAGTCAAGGAGTTGAAGCAGACAGCGTACAAACCTAATGTTGCAATCCTCGGCTCACGAGAGCACCTGTGCGTTCATCCTGAAATCTCCAAGATGCGTGGGACCCAGCAAAACCATTCGTGCCGCATGGCCGCCAAGCAGATGCGGTATGTCGCCATTCGCAACCAAAGGACTAGACACGTGGTAGATGCATCTATAAGTCGGGCTACGACCAATCCAAGAAAGGTGGTGCTCACCCGATCATGGACATTGAAGAGCTCGTGACGACCAACCTCGAGAAGCAGGTCGGACAAGTTGTTGTGTCCAGTGCCTCCACACCGACGTAGGTTTGTCCGTTCTATGCAAGCCGGGACATGCTCGCCAAAGCCAACATCATCTTCATGCCGTACAACTACCTTGTCGATCCGCCACTTCGCAAGTCCCTTGGCGTATCGCTCGAGAACACTATTCTGATCTTCGACGAGGCGCACAACGTCGTACAGAAACCCAAGGGTTCCCCGCTTCCCAACTCACGCCGTTGAGCGTAGGAGTCGATTGCGAGCGAGGCTGCGTCGTACTCGCTCTCGACGGAAGACATTCAGGGCTGCATCAAGGAGGCGCAGGAATGCCATCGCATGATTTCGAGCCGGCGTTATGTCCCGGACGAGAGCTCCTTCTTGAGCGAGCAGGTCCGTCCTCCGCAAAATCCTTCGCTCACGATCTACCTAGTCCGTGACGACGCTCATTGAGCTGCTCATGGAAATCGAGCGCGGCCTCAATGCCTTCCCCGTCTCGAAAGATGGCGGCTGCACCAAGGTACGCGCCTAGCCGTGATCCGTCTGAACGATCTCCGCAGCCCGGCGAGTACATTTTCGACTTCTTCAAAGCCTTCAACATCTCGTTCGACACGGCGCCGATGGTGCTCGGCATCTCGGAGCAGGTGATCGAGGCAATCACGGACGGCGGCAACGCGAGCAATCCCCGCAACTCGCGCCTTGAAAGCCTCGTTTCCTTCCTTAAAACCATCTTCCGCGACAAAGACAACCACCACAAGGTCCCCACCCGGTGCGCGCACGGGCTGATGCCGCGATAGATGACCAAGCAGTTCCGTGTGCACATTCAGGAGCTGTACGTCCGTCACTGGCTGGCGGCGGCCTCACACGCGGCGCAGGACAACGCAGGGCCCCAAGCGCTACTCGTCAGCGCCAGCGGCTTTCAAGACTCTCCGCTGGTTCCACTATTGGTGCTTCCACCCCGGCGTGGCTATGCAGGAGATCTACGACCAGAAGGTGCACAACGTGATCCTGACGAGGTACGCTCGGGCGATGGCGGGGCTCACAGCCGCGCAGCGGGACATTGTCGCCGCTTGATACGACCACCAAGGAGCTGGGCATCCCGTTTCCAGTGCAGCTCGAGAACGGCCACGTGGTAGATGCATCGCAGGTGTGGCTTGGCGTCGTGGGCGTCGGCGTCACGGGCAAGCGCCTCAACAGCAGCTACCAGTTTCGCAGCTCGGTCGAGTACCTCGTCGAGCTTGGCAACACGCTCGTCAACTTTGCGCGACTCGTGCCCCATGGGCTGCTCATCTTTTTCCCGTCCTACACGATTCTCGATCAGTGCATCGCGCACTGGCAGATGCCGCCGGCGGACGGTGCGCCGAGCATTTGGGCCCGCCTCACGCAGCTCAAGGTTGGGTCGTGGCGGCGCTGCGGGCTCATTCGCGCACTAGGCGATGCACGTGGAGCCCAAGAACCGCACCGAGTTCGCTACCGTCGTTGCCGACTACCACGCCGC
Source organism: Achlya hypogyna (assembly GCA_002081595.1). Classification (NCBI taxonomy): domain Eukaryota; phylum Oomycota; class Saprolegniomycetes; order Saprolegniales; family Achlyaceae; genus Achlya; species Achlya hypogyna. The sequence continues at coordinate 28,088 of JNBR01002406.1, forward strand.
CATCAAGGCGAACGCGGCGGGCGCAATCTTCATGGCCGTGTGCCGCGGCAAGGTGAGCGAGGGCATCGACTTTTCCAACGAGAATGGGCGGGCGGTCGTCATCACAGGCCTGCCATTCGCGCCCATCAAGGACCCCAAGATCGTGCTCAAGAAAGAGTTTTTGGACCAGGCCGTCGTGCCTGCGGGCGAGACGGTATGGTGCGCGGGGGCGCTGGTGGCTCAAGCTCGTGCTAGAAACTTAGCGGGAACAACTGGTATGTACAGCAGGCCGCGCGCGCCGTGAACCAAGCAATTGGCCGCGTCATCCGCCACCGCCACGACTACGGCGCCATCATTCTGCTTGATGAGCGCTTTGGGTACGCGCAGCAGCGTGGAACACTCTCCAAGTGGCTGCAGCCCTACTGCCACAACTTTGGCAGCTACGGTAGCAGCTTTCCATGCAAACCGCAACTCACGCCCCACAGGCGAGGCCCATGGCACGCTCGTGCGCTTCTTCAAGTTCAACCGCGAAAAGTACGCGGCGGCGCCGCCCCCGGCACCGCCGAAGAGCCTCCCGTTCAAAGCACCCAAGCAACTCGAACCGCCAACACCTACAGAGGCGGCGCCAGTGGAGTCGGCGCCGAAAGACGCGACCACCAACAGCCAAGTTGCAATCGGCGATGGCCAGTCGTACGTTAACCCAAGACTCCTCGCCAAGCCTGCCGCGGCTCCTGCCCCCGTGCCTGGTGCGCAATCTTTGACTCACCGCGGCCTGACGTCATGTAGGCCCAGTGCGCGCAGTGCCCGTGGCGCCGCCCGTGTCCGCCCCACCTTCGCTTCGGCGCGTGCTCGAGAAGCAGGTGGTCGCGGGCTCGACGGCCGAGGTTCGCGCCTCATCGTCGCTCGAGGCCATCGTTCAGAATGCACGCGCGGTGCTGTCGCCGGCCGAGCTTGCGGCGCTACTGGGGCTTATTCGCAACGTACCGCGAGCACCCGAGGACATGCCCGAGATCGCGGCGCTGCTGGGGCCGCACCCCGAGCTGCTTGAGCCCATTGCGGCGTTGCTACCGCGGAGCTATCAGCAGTTCACACCCGTGTCCGTGAACGCGGCGGTGCAGGCGATGGCGGCGTCGGCGGCGCGGCTCAAGCGCAAAGCGGCGCCGGCCGGCGTGGCCGTGCCCAACCCCCAGTGCAGCATCTGCTTCGACGTGGCGGGGCACTCGCATGCGGCGCCCTGCGGCCACATCTGCTGCGACCGCTGCTGGAAAAAGGTACGAGACGAGCGATGACGCAGCCTCTTACGTCGTTGGCAGCTGGAGCAGCGCGGCCAGCTCGTATGCCCCGTGTGCAAGGCGACGTGGGAGGCAAAGGCCCTCGTGCGCATCCACGCCAAAGCAAAGCAGAGCAAGCCATCCACGCGCACGCTATAATGCTAATGCGAGTGCAAACAGACAAGTTAACTTAAGAGAGGCGGCGGGCCGTCGGGTCGGGGATGAGCCGCTTAGCCGCAACCACCCAGTCCACGAGCTCTGTCTGCGAGCTGCACTGGAAGATGTGACGGCGGGTCGACTCGGTCTTGAAGACGCTGAAGAGGCCCGAGGACGCCACGGCTTCGATCACCTCGAACGTCGGCACCGAGCCTTTGGCGATCGCGAGGCGCGAGTTGGGGAGGTAGATGGACGCGTACGTGGCGCACACGACGCCGTCGTCAGAGGTCGGGAGCGCGTCCAGCACCGCATCGCTGCGCTTCTCCTTGGTCCATTCAAACAGGTGCAGGTACCCGTCCTGCGTCACGGCGCCAAACATCTCTTTCCAGCTCTTGAACATCGTCGCAGACACCTGGTAGCGCAAGAATCCGCCGTACACAAGCTACGCACCGCTCAGCCCGCGCCAGCAGCGACCACGCACCAGCGGACTCGACAGCGGCGACCGAAACGTGCCAAAAAACTTGTCTTCTTGCGCGTCAGCAAGCGCCATCGCCGTGTTCTACGGGCGCATGAGCCGCGGGCCAGCGCTGCGCATTCGTACGTTGCGGGGGATGCGACGGATGGCCAGGAGCAGATCCTTCTCGGCATGGATTTTCTACCGCCGAGTGAGGCCGCGCGTGGAGGCGCCGTTTACCTGCGCGATGCCGAGCGGCTCGACCATGGTACCGCCGAGCTCCTCGAAGATGGTCTTTTGCTTGCGCAGGTACGTGTCCATGGCGGTCTGCGTCACTGATACACGCAGCACCTCGATCGTCTACGCAGAGGTCTGTGGCGGCTGCCGATGGGAACACCGACCTTGAACTGCTGGAAGAGCTGCGCCATGCCCGTGACGTACTCGACGCGGGCAAGCTGCAGTTTGCGCACGTTTACGCCGTAAGCCGCTTCCGCGAGCCACAGGTCGGCGGTGTGGCCGGGGGTTTCCTCTACGGTGCGTCAGCTTCAAAGGGCAGAGCGGCCAGTACGCTTGGCCTGCCGTGCGCGCTCCATGTCGCGGAAGAGGTCGTCGTACGCCGCAAAAGACTCCTGGACGCGCTTCTGGGCGGCGCGAAGCATGAGGTCGAGCGCGGTGCCTTCGGTGACCATGGTAGTTGCGGTTTCCTCGTATTGTTGAACCTATGGGAAGGGTGCATTGAGCGCGAGGCAGACACGTGCGCGTGCCATCTCCTGGAGCGGGCGGGCGAGGACGTCGCGCTGGATGGCGTGGGTGAAGGTTTCGATCTTCTCCGAGAGCTGCTGCTGGCTTTCACCGAGCGCGTTGAGAGCTGTGTCGCAAGAGGAGGACATCTGCAGCTTAGGTCCCACGACGTCAGTGCCATCGAGAGCCAGCCGGAGGCGGCGCAAACTTTCCGCGTAAGCGACGTCGGCTTGGATCTTGAGCGTGAAGAAGCGAACGAGGCGGGCGTTGGTGTCCCGGGCCGTCTGCAGCTCCTGGCAAAAGACTTCCCAGTATTTGCGGTCGGCCAATTGCGCCGGGTCGATGTAGGCTTTGCGCGACGCCTCAAAGCACCGCAGCGCGTCGCACGACACACTTTTGTTGCGCCATTGCATCGCGTGGTTTAAGTTGGCATCTGGCACCGTGCCCGCCTTCGTGAACGAGTTCGTGCGGGGGATGGCTGTGCGAGGCGATGACGACGTCGCGATGACGTCGCCTGCCACAAGCGCTTCGGCCGTGGCCTGAGAATTGGGAGGCGACGCGACTGCGCGCGGCGGGCGGCCCGAAGACGACGTCGGCGGGCTTGCGCTTGAGGGGCTGGCGTCGCTCATCGTTCGTTGTTCAACTGGCAGACCCAAAAGCCCTTTGTTGATCCCCGCGCTGTGATTGGTCGCACGCACAACCGCTTCCAAGTGCGCGCGCGCCACGTGCAGACGCGACACGCGCCCGAGCATTTCTCTACATGAAGCCGCAGGATCCACGCCAAAGACCTTGCCAAGAGAAGCCCGCGACCTGCCCGCAGCAGCTTCTTCAAGAGCCCCAAACCACCGCTCGGCATCGCCCGATCAGCGCTTCCAACCGTTGCAACCCCTCCACACTACGGCGTGTGCCCATGTTCAATCGGACGACACTGCAGCGACGAGGCAGCCTGCATGTCCAGCTGCGGTGCACTGTTGTCACCGCGCCAACAGCTTACAGGAAGTTTCCACAGCGTTGATGCGATCCTCGGTTTCTGAGAAGGAAGATTCGGATGTGATGCGTCAAGGCGCCCTTCGTCAGAGTGGCGGGGCGCTTCCAAGAACTCTAGGACGACGGTATGGTGCTGGGATGTACGACTGGTGGGCATGCTCGCTCGCTGGCTGCGGTGCTTGCGTCAGGCCGTTGTCCAGGAGCATGTGAAGCGCATGACCATCTGCACGAGCGGCCACAATCAAACGGCAGGACCACGGCTGTGGCCAGTGGGCCGCTAGCGCGTCTGGAGTGCGCGAACTTGTCGAACGTCGCCATTGCAAATTAAGAACAGCTGGTCCGGGAAAACTCCGGGATGGAAAAACGTGAGATCGGGGACGAGGCGGTGTGGTCGCTCTCGACGGCCAAGCCCGGCAACGGCGTGCATCAACTACGCGACGGTGCGCGGCGTATTCATCAGTGGGTGGTAGGCTGACGGGACTGCGCGTGTACATAGATAGCATCGACACATATTGGCAGTCGGATGGCGTCCAGCCGCACTTGATCAATATTCAGTTCCCCAAGAAGATGACCGTGCAAGAGGTTGCCTTGTATCTCGACTACAAGCTCGACGAAAGCTACACGCCGCGGAAGATCTCCATCCGCGCGGGTACCACCTACCATGACCTCACTGAGATCAAGACACAGACAATCGTCGAGCCCGCAGGTTGGATCACAATTCAACTGACGCACCCTGCACCACTCCTCACCGACAGCAACCGCGACGTACGACCAACTATATTCTTCCCCCGTCCTCCTCGGCTTATGCTCGCGTCCGGGTAGAAGCCATTGCGGACGTTCTTTCTTCAGATTGCCGTCATGGGCATGCACCAGAATGGACGTGACACCCACATTCGGCAGGTCAAGGTGTACGCGCCCCGACAAGCGACCCACTTTGGCCTCGAGATTCCCGAGCCGTCGAGCATCGAGTTCTCATCCTTCGCGACCATAAGATAGCGCTTGCTAAATACAAGGATTCTGGGCCGCTTGCGTTCGCGGCTCATCATGTCCACTTGGTGGCCTCTTCATCCCCATCATCCGTGGGTCCTGCCGAAAGATACCGTGACCCCCTTCAACAGCCCCATTAAGTGCGCCACTTAACCTTGTTGGTACATTCGACGGACGTGGTCAAGTGTGGATGAAGATCTCAAATACCTTATTGCGGTATTAGTCTTGGATCTCCGAGTGCTCGCAGAAGTCTCGCCATGCAAGACTCGCGAAAGCTACTCTACATGAGCGCTCTAGCGTGCGTTGCGTGGTGCATGGTGTACATGGCCCAGGTGCACCGCGTCATGGTGGCGCCGGAAACCCTCACGCTCTCCATGGCGCCGAACGACCTCGATGCTCGCGTGGAGAAACTGCTGCACTCGATGGTGTGCTCCTCGCGAGGCTGAAAGCAGTGGCTCATCACGGCTGGCCTTAGACACTGGCCCAGAAGGTCGGCCAGATGACGCAGATCGACATCAGCGACGTGCTGTACGGCAAGAGCCGCGACCCGCACCTCGCGCTCGACAAGACTAAAGTCGCCGTGTACGCCAAACTCGGCATTGGCTCGTACTTTAACTCGCCCTTCGACGCCAGCACAAACAGCCACGGGCGCTACGGCTGGAACGCGGCCGAGTGGCGCGTCGTGCTCGACGAAATCCAAGCCATCTACCAGCGCCACAGCGCCGTGCCCGTGCTCTATGGCATCGACACGACGCACGGCGCCAACTACGTGCGCAACGCGACGCTCTTTCCACAGCCCCTCGCGCTCGCGTCCTCGTTCAACGTGGACCTCGCGCTCGCGATGGGGCGCATCGAGGCCAAGGACAGCCTTGCCGCGGGCATCCCATGGATCTTCAGCCCCGTGCTGGGCATCGCCATGCAGCCCAAGTGGTCCCGGGTACGCTCCTGGCCTCTGGCATCGCTCCACTGCGCGTAGGTCTACGAGACGCTTGGCGAAGACCCGTATCTTGTGGCGACCCTCGGCGCCGCGCTCGTCCGCGGCATCCAGTCGACGAACGCGTCCGCGGTGCGTGCCTTGCTACTGGCGGGCGCCGACCGCGCTGGTAGGCATGCATGAAGCACTTCATCGGATACTCGGACCCGACGAGCGGCAACGACCGCGCCGACAGCGTCATCAGCGACTTTGAGCTGCTCAACTACTACGCGCCGCCGTTCGTGGCGGCCGTGGGCGCCGGCGTCCTGAGCGCCATGGAGACGTATACGAGCGTGAACGGGGAGCCGGTCGTGCAGAGCCGCAAGCTGCTGCAAGCGCTCTTGCGCCACGACGTGGGCTTCGACGGACTGCTCGTCTCGGATGACGACGAGATCCATCGCCTCGTGTCCGAGCACCGCGTGGCGCGCACGGAGCTCGAGGCGCTCGAGATGGTCATGGACCACACAACGCTCGACTTGAACATGGTGAGCCGCAAACACCGCGCGACGTCGCTGCTGGCCAAGCTCGTGAACGCCTCGCGCATCCCCGAGGCGCGGCTCGATGCGTCTGTGCGTCGCATTCTCCGCCTCAAGCTGCAGCTCGGGCTCCTCGACGGCCCGCGCGGAGAAGATCTCATTCCGACCGTCGGCAGCGAAGTGGACCGCGCGTTCGCGGCCACCGCGGCCGAAGAGAGCGTTGTGCTGCTCGTCAATAAGCCGCAGGAACCGATCGACGCCGTGAACCCGAAGATGGTGCTGCCGATCGCGACCCCTGGCGCCAAGATCTTCGTCACGGGTCCGCTGGCCGACAACAAGGCGTTTCTCTGCGGCGGGTGGACGGTCTTCTGGCAGGGCACGGACGACTCTGACGCCATCCCGCGCGGCCGCACGCTGCGTGAAGCTCTCGAGGCGCGCTTTCCGAACGTCGTGTACGCGCCAGGCGCGCCGCTCGAGCACGACGCGACAGCCGGCCCCGCAAACCACTCGGCGGCGCTCGCGCTTGCGGCCGCGGCCGAGTACACGATCGTGGTCGTTGGCGAAGCGCCGTACGCGGAGAAGGCGGGCGACATCGACGACCTGATGCTACCGGCAGCGCAGCGCGAGTACATCGCCGCACTGGCGGCCGTGCCGACGACCAACGTGGTGGTGGTGGTTGTCGCGGGGCGTCCCCGAGTGCTTGGGGCCAGCATTGCACACGCGCACGCGGTCCTAGTGAGCTTCCTGCCGTGCGAAGCGGGCGGCGACGCGCTCGCCAAGGTGATTGCGGGCGATGTGAACCCCTCGGGCAGACTGCCGCTCACGTACCCAGCGACCACGGGCCAGCTGCACCAGCCTTACTTCCACCTGCGCAACGTTGCGTGCAGTGAATCCTTTCGCGAGTGTCCAGTGCAGTGGCCCTTCGGCGCCGGCCTCAGCTATACGACGTTCGCCTACTCGAATGTGACGCTCGGAAGCCGCCGCGTCGACCGCCAGCGCGGCGTGCTTTCGGTGGCGGTGACCGTCACGAACGCCGGCACACGCCGTGGGAAGGAGACCGTGCTGCTCTTCCTCGCACAGGCCGTGCGCCGCTACGCGGTGCCCGAGACAAAGCTGCTGCGCCGCTTCACTAAGGTGGACCTGCTGCCAGGTGCGTCGGAGCGCGTGACGTTTGAGCTCGGATTCGCTGACTGGTCCTTCGCGGTCCCACAGATCGGCGACGGCTTCAACCGCACGGCGGAAGCGGGACTCTTCCATGTCCTCTTCAAACACGACACGACGTGCGACGGCGCCAAGAAGAGCCCGCTGTGCGCCCACTTCCACCTTGTGTAAGCTACCAATCGAGATGGGTGTCGTTGGTGTCGGAGTGTTCAGCGCATTTGGGTGGGGATGGCCAGGGAAGTCCACCAAGGATCCGTCAAGCGGGGCTGTGCGTGCGGGAGGTTGTTTCGTGGCTTTTTCGGTTTGCATTTGAAGTGTTTAGCGGCCGTGTCTGTTGGTCATAGATGCAGGATCCAGAGCGCAATTGATATCCCTGCGCATACGACAGTATTAGATTCGCTCGCTAGAGAGCTAGCTAGTGCTTTCATTGAAAGGCTTATGTCACAAAATTGTGCCATTCTATCAAAACTACAGGGTAACATTTAGTTGAACTTGCCGAGAATGTCTTCGTCACGGAACAAGTGGAACTCGTCGTCGCCAAGCTTAAGGACGCTGCCACCGTACTCGGGGAGGAGCACCTTGTCGCCGACAGCCACGCTCACGGGGATGATCGTGCCCTCGTGGTTGCGGGCGCCAGGGCCGACAGCCACGACCTCGCCCTCGTTCTGGGTGGTCTTGGCAGAGTCCGGAAGGTAGATGCCACCGGCCGTCTTGAGCACGGGCTCGGCCTTCTTGATGAGGACACGGTTGCCAAGCGGCAGCAGCTTGCGGAGGCTCGACATGGTTCTTGGTCGGGAAATTCGAAACTGAGGACAGCGCCACTCGATGTTTCCAACACTGTTCCTTCGCAACTTGTTATCTACAAGTGTTTTAAACACATGGAAGGCTCGAGAACGTTGCAATTGGTGTCTTGGGAACTTGAAGCTTGCGGCACGTGCCGCCAGATACACCTTTTTAGTGTAAGATTTGTCATACTACGCACACGCAACTTTACATTCAAGATTCTAGAAGTTCCTCGTCGCCCAGGTTGATGGCGTCCCGAAGCCTGCCGCTGCCGTTTTCCCCACCACGCTAGGCTTCAGTCGATGAATGCCGTGAGTATACATACACAGGCGGGACAAGTGGCGCGCGACCAGGGTGTCATGCGCGTGTTGAGGTGACGATGGGGGCAAAGTTGCGTGGCGCCAGACTCCGCCGTTGAGCACCTCGATTTGGTTATCCGGATGTATCGGATCTGACAGTTACGCGGCGAAGCGCCAGTCGCCGACGGAGTTCGCGATGTCGGCAGTGGACGAGCAGCAGCAGTTGCTCCAGCTCTTGGAGCTGCAAAAAGTCACGCGCACGCGGGTGTGGACCGTCTTCCTCGGTACTACTGGCAGCCTCCTCGCCGTAAGCATGCTGGCATGCGCTGGCCTAACGTATCCAAGCTCGAACGCCCGAGTGTTTTCCCTCTCCGCCGTCGCCTACGCCCTCGAAACAACCCTTTCCTTGGCCACCGTACACGTGACCCTAGCCGCGCGAACGTTTTGGCTCTGGCGGCTAAGCATCGTTGCCGTATGGGCTGCATCGAGCTACGTATGCCCAGCGGAGCCGATGTCAACGTGGCCCATGACGATAGTCATCTTAGCGCCTCGGAGCTTCGCATTGCTTTGCACGCTTGCGGCACGGCATATAGACGAGCTACAGCGAGAGTACCTTCTGTTGCATCGCACAAAAGTATAACAAAATTGCAGTTGATGATGGCTATTCCTCCTTGGTCGGGGCCCAGTAGTCGATGATGTCAAGGGCCACTTCGCAGCTTTCACGCACAACTTGGTGGTCGTCCTTGACGTACACCTTGAGGATCTCCTCGCACTCGGGCGTGCCGATAGCGCCGAGGGCCTCTGCGGCCTCGTGACGGACCATACGATGCTCGGAGGCATCCACGAGCACCTTCTTGAGCGCCGGCACGGTAACAGGGTTGATCATTTGGCCCATGACGTACGCAATCTCGTGCCGGAAGAGCGCGCTCTTGTCATCAAAAGCGGCGGCCAGTGCCAGCGCAGCGTCCTCCGTGTTGCGGTTGCGCAGCGAGAACATGGCGCGATACCGGTCAAAAAGGGAGCGCGATGTGTCGAGCAAAATCTGCTTGAGCTCTTCAGTCGACTTCGTCTTCTCCATGGCAGGCGCCGGGTCCACGCTGTAGTACGGGTTGCGGTCAAGGGAACCCTCTTCCTCGGGTGCCTGCTGTGAGTTCTTGTACTTGACGAGACGCAACGCCAGCTCGCACGTTTCAGCGACCTCAGGCGCCGGGTCCTTGCTGTACTTCTCGAGGATTGCGATCGAACGCGCGTCGCCGATAGCGCCAAGAGCTTCGGCGGCCTCATGGCGCACCATGCAATCGTCCGATTCGTCCGCAACAACCGTCTCGAGCGTCTGGCACGCATCTGCGTCCTGGAATTGGCCGATGACATACGCGAGTTCATGACGCATGAGCTCCGAATCAGCCTTGTTGGTTAATGCTACACAAGCAAATCATCGCAAGGAAGCAAAATTTCGGCAATACGCACCATCCAGGAGCACCCGGAGATCATCCTTGCCACCGCGGCTGCGCAGGTAGAAGACGGCGCGCGTGCGCTTGCCCATGGGCTCGGAGAGGTCGAGGAGCGACGCGCGGAGCTGGTCGAAGGCCGGGCCGTCGGACATGGTGAAAGCGGAAATTGTGCGCACCAACCTTCTGCCCACGTCACCGGATACGGTGCGTCCTCGCCTCGTATCCGGAATCCCAGCCCTCCCACCAACCAAAACGCTTCTTGCGTGTCATTGGACGCAATTTTAGCCAATAGGACTCCAGGGGGACTTCCCGCGACATCCCTGCTCCCAACGCTCCCGCCCCATGAACTTGTCACGACAGCCATGGAGCGCCATCTTATCCAACAGCATCTCAAGCTTGCAAGCGAAGCGATGCCATGGTAGGACGAAGAAAAGACACAGTGTTCTCTACTGCATCAATACACGTTCGTACACGATTCCTTGCAACAAGACGTTGGCCAGGATTCTTTCTACTTCAAGCGAACATAACGTGCCTTGACATGGGGCGTACGAGCGGTATATTTATCGTGATTGCATTTGAACCTCACTACCTGCATCGATAGCCAAGAAGTAGCTCATCGATGTGGCGTGAATCCCGCACTGTTGCGTTCAAGCGCTTGCGGCCCTGTTGTTCGACTGCGCTAACTGAGTGCCGTTGGCCGAACGACCGCGTTGCCTTTCGACCGGCGACCTTAGGTCTCAGGTCTGAAATTAGCCAATCACAGTGCCGATCTGGGATTGACGCTCGCTCATTGGACAAACGCGTATCTATTTTCAGGGCAAAACGGGCCCGAGCCAGAAGTCGGTGCTGGAGCATTTTTAAATAGCTCCGATCGACCCGCCATGGCCCAGGTACGGCTGGCACTGGGGCGCTGCTGATGGACATCGCGCAGGAAGGAGCTTGCAGTGATATTGTGCTGCTCGAAGAATCGCTGCCGCTGAGCGACACAGACCAGGTCTTCTACGACGCCATCAAGAAGGAATTTGGCCCCGATTGCAATGAAGAATTCTGCATTCGCCTGGCGCGGGCGTATCGGGGCGAGAAGAAGAACCGCATGGGCAAGACCCTCGGCGAAACCAAGAAAGTTCTGGTACGGATTCACGCCCGTCGGCGAATAGTTGTACTAACGATGGGGCGATAGGAATGGCGAAAGCAAATGCAGGCCGACGAGCTCATAAACATGAATTTGGACAAAGCCGAGCTCTTTTCTCAGTGTTGGCCCTCCATGCTTGCGGGTGAAGACTACTATGGACATATCATCAACTACGACCGCCTCAAAGACATACAGCTGGAGTCCTTCCTCGCCAACTTCACCCTTGATCAAGTGCTGCTTCACCGAGCCAAGCACATGGAACGTCTGCGAGCCGAGTACGTTGTATCTCCACAATGCAGCTGCATAACGGCCTCCTACAGAATGACAGCCGTCTCGAAGCGTGTGGGACGTCGCATCTATCGCCACATTTGCATATTTGATCTCTCGGGCATCGGCCTCAAGCACATGGCGCCAAGCGTCATCAACTTCCTCAAGCCAATCTTCGACCTTGGGCAGGTGTACTACCCTGAGTCGCTCTTCCGCATGTACCTTGTGAATGCGCCATTCGTTTTCTGGGGCACCTGGAAAATCATCTCCAACTTCATCGATCCCGAGACCAAGGAAAAGATTCAAATCTTCAAGAACGCTGAAAGCTTCCTCGTTGACGCCAAGAAGCACGGCATCCCCATGTCCGCGATCCCCAAGTCTCTCGGCGGCGAATGCACTGGCCGAATGCTCGACGAATCCTTCGTCGCCAGCATCTCAGTACCGGTCATCCCGGCTGTCGTCGTCACAGAGTAGACACATCTCAACTATAATCCATTCACACTTACTTCTTGCATCACACGGAGCTTCGTGGCGGTGTTCCACAGTAGAACGCGGTGCGCGCCGGTTGCCGCAATTGCCTCGTCACTGGTGCAAATCACCAGCACTCGTAGTCGAAACCGTCCATTCATCCCACACCGCATGCCTCCTGGACATAGCCAAGACCTGTGCAACGTCTAGCAACCGCTAAGGCCGTCGTGCGCATAAAGCACCTTGCACAGCATCGACAATGCGGCCTTGCAAACCTTCCCAAGGGTGACAATCGCAGGTTTGACGTCAACGCCAGCGACCCGTGCCGCCGTATGGCCGCAGCCGAAATCGGCCAAGATCCGGGCAGGGCGACTGGATCCCATGTGGCGCGGCTTAAACGCGCCGACGATTGCACAAGCACATTCCGGCCGCCCGCTGCACGCGGCCGCCGCGCGAGAATGATCCTGTGGCGTAGTAGAACTGCCACGTATGGGCCAATAGCGTGCGTTGGTTGGGTTTGACTGGTAGAATGTATTTCATAGTAGAACGGAGTAGTGGCGATCCTGGGAGATGGCAGGGGCGGGCCAGATTGCATTTCGAACCACAGAGCAGCAACAGGATGGGCGACTACGGCCAGTACATTGTCCCGACCGCAGACACGATGATCAACTTCAAGGTGGGCCAGCCCGCAGAGACCATGCTGCCGCTGCAGCTCATCCGCGAGTCGGCGGCGGCCAAGTTCGCCGAGTCCGACCCGATGTTCCTTCAGTACGGGCACATCAAGGGCTACCCGAAGTTCCGCCAGTCGCTCGCAGCGTTCCTGACCAAGGGCTACAAGGCACCTGTGGACCCCGAGCAGCTTTTCATCACGAACGGTGTCACAGGCGGCCTAGCGCTGCTCATTTCGATCTATCTCAAGTCGGGTGACCTTGTCTTCCTCGAGGAACCGTCGTATTTCTTGGCGCTGAGCATCATGAAGGACTTCAAGATGAACATTCGCCAGATCGAAATGGAGGAAGACGGTCTCAACATCGACAAGCTCGAGGCGCTCCTCAAGTCGGGCGTCGTGCCCAAGGCTCTCTACACGATCCCAACGTGTCACAACCCAACCGGTCGTACCATGAGCGTCGCCAAGCGCGCGCGCCTCGTCGAGCTCAGCCATGAATACGGGTTCATGATTATCGCGGACGAGGTCTACCAGCTCCTGTCGTTCCCGCACATCACGCCACCGCCACCGCTCTTCACCTTCGACAAGTACGGCACGGTGTTCGCGCTCGGCTCGTTCTCCAAGATCTTGGCCCCGGCGCTGCGCCTCGGCTGGATCCAGGCTTCGCCCAAGCTCATGGCGCCGCTCGTGGCCTCGGGTCAGCTTGACAGCTCTGGCGGCATCAACCCCGTCGTGCAGGGCATTGTGCACGCCGCAATCGCGTCCGGTGGTCAGCAAAAGCACCTCGACTGGACCACCGCGACGCTCTGGGCGCGCGCGGACACGCTCATGAAGGCTCTTGAGGCCAAACTCCCGGCGGGCACGACCTTCGAGCGACCGGACGGCGGGTACTTTATCCTCGTGAAGCTGCCCAAGGGCCTTCTCGCTGCGGAGCTCCTCCCGATCGCCGAGAAGCACAAGGTGCTCTTTCTCCCGGGGTCGTCTTTCGGCGCCTCCATGACCAACTTTTTGCGTCTGAGCTTCTCGTGGTACACGGCCGACGAGATGGTCCTCGGAGCTGAACGCCTCGCAGCTGCCATCGTCGAGTACCAGGCGCTTAAGCAGGCTCAAGCTGCGGTTGCCGCGCCCGTGACGGCGGCCAAGGCCCCGTTGCTACTCGCGCTGCACGGCGCCCGCGGCCGCCTCGGGGGCCTCATCGCCGCCGAGCTCGCCAAGGATCCGGCCTTCCAGGCGTCGCAGCTCGACATGCGCACGGCGTCGAGCGTGCCGGAGTCGACGCAGGTGGTTGTGGACGTAACGCTACCTGCCGGTACGGCCGCGCTGGTGACGGCCCTGCTGGCGGGCACGACCTCGCCCGCACTCGTGATCGGCACCACGGGCGCGCTGCCCATGGAACTGCTCCGCCAGTACGCGGAGCGGGCGCCGGTCGTGATCAAGAGCAACTTCTCGGTGGGTGTACCGCTGGTAGCAGAGCTGGCGGCAGCCGCGGCGCACGCGCTGCCTAAGGGCGGCGGCTGGAACACGCAGGTGCTCGAAGTTCACCACACGAAGAAGCTCGACGCGCCGAGCGGCACGGGCAAGACGCTTTGCCGCGCCGTGGCCGCCACGGGCGTCTTCGACAAGGTCGAGTGCGAGAGCCTTCGGCTCGGCGATGAGATCGGCACCCATACCGTCTACTTCGCAGGGCCTGGCGAACGCATCGAAATCACGCATGTGGCGACGCGCCGCGAGGTCTTTGCGCTCGGCGCACTGCGCACGGCGGCTTGGGCGGTCGGCCAAGCCCCCGGCCTGTACTACTAGGCGTCGCCGATGCAGCTCTAATGGCAGTATGTAATGTTCGTCTACTATGTCGTGCGTTGAGGTGCGCGGGGCGTCATGAATCGTGCATGGCCTGTTGTCCTAGCTATGGACCGCCGCAACGTAAACGGAATGTGCAATCGCGCCGTGGCTGGAATGACATGCAGCGACTAACGCGAGGGCGAAACTGCGTGGGCGCAGCTCTCGCGAGTCCAGCGTCGCATAACTCCTCGTCGATTGCACAACTGCTGATGTGCGGCATCTCACAGCAGCTGGACGGACAACGAAATATAGCCACGTGCTCAAGCGCAGTCGAGAGAATCCATCGATCTCGATCTGGGTCAGAAGCTGCTAGAGCGTCTTGCCATGTTGAAGTTGAAGCCATCCGACTAGGGCGGCTCCAACAGTCGCAGCGTTGCTCATCGCATTTGGTGCTTCTTGGTGCTGCAGAGGAATGCTTTGGCACTGCCAACAGTCAGCGCCCCTTCGTCATTTCTCGCATCAACTTGGTCGCACTGAGTGATGGTACGGCATGCATTCCGCTTTGTAGCGCCAAGCGCACTTTCGAGCCACGCGCCGATGGTTCCATGCAGGCTCTTGGCGTCTACCGCTCATTTCTCGACTTGCAGCGCGACGTATGTTCAACATTGGCGACGCGTGGGTGTTTCTGGACGAGATCCACGTCGACCGGGAGACGCACCTGCAGATTGCCGCGATGGCGGTGCATCCGACCGTGGCGCACGTCCGCGTGATGCCGGACGCGCACAAGGGCAACGGGTGCTGCGTCGGATTCACGTGTCGCCTGACGTCGTCCGTGCTACCAGGGCTCATCGGCGGCGACATCGGTTGCGGCGTCGCCATCCATCCGCTGCCCGCGCCCGCCCTCGCCAAGAAGCGATCCCTCGCCAAGCTCGACCGGCACATTCATGCGTGCGTTCCGATGGGCAACGGCTACAACCGTATTCATGCCCGGCCGGTCATCCAACCCGAGCAGCTGGCACCGTTCTTCGACGCTGCGCAGGCCGAGGCCATGGCGTTCGTCGCGGCTTTCGCCAAGTCCTTTGGTGTCGACCTTGCTGCGCACGTCCCGACTTACGGCGAAGCGTACTTGCGTGCACTCTGCGCCCGCGTAGGCTCCAACTATGAATCCGACCTGCGGGCCCTGGGATCACTCGGAGGTGGCAACCACTTCATCGAAGTCAACGAATGCACCGCGACAGGCCAGGCCTACGTCGCCGTGCACACAGGCTCCCGCCGGCTTGGGCAGCTAATTGCCCGGTACCACCACAGCGTAGCAGAGGGCAGCGGCGAAGCCGCGCAGCACGCCGCGAACGACGACGACGATGTGACGGGCGTCCAGGCATCGAGCCGGGCGTTGTCGGGGCCGGCCGCGGCGGCGTACTTTTTCGACATGATCTGGGCGCAGACGTATGCCCACGTGAACCGCCGCGCGATTCTGTCGCTCGTGCTGGCCAACCAATACGCCCCGGCGCAAGTCATCGAATCGACGCACAACTACATCGACTTCCGCGACCTCGTCGTGCGCAAAGGCGCCATTCGGTGCCACGCCAACGATCTGTGTGTCGTGGCGCTCAATATGCGCGACGGGATCCTGCTGTGTCGGGGCCGCGGCAACGACGACTGGAACTGGTCTGGCCCGCACGGCTGCGGACGGTTGCGCGGCCGCAAGCGCGCCGGTCAACGAGGGTCCCGCGACGACGTGGCCGCCAGCATGCGCGGCTTTGCCAAGGAGATGGACGGTGTCTACTCGTCGTGCATCGTGCCCGAGACGCTGGACGAGCGCCCGTCGGCGTACCGCGACGCGGAGCTCATCCGCGCTGCGCTTGCGCCGACAGCCACCGTCGTTGCGCACCTCAAGACCGTTCTCAATGTCAAGGGCCATTGAGGTGGCTGACGTCAGCGTCGGCAGTGCAATGGCCAAAGTGTACTTCAATATTGAAGTTGCGTTTCGAGTGGGTGCAGAATGGCGCTGGCAGTCTTGGCGACCACAGGCGGCTTGGGTGTAGAGACAGCAGTCGCCCAGCGAGTCCCGAGTCATGCTTGTTTAACAAGGGACGGACAGGTGCCACCTGAGACGAGTCCTCCTCGGGCGAAGCTCCTGTGAGGTTTTCGTTTGTGCGAAAAAGCTAATCGAAGGGAGAGTCTATAACATGATAATGGAGGTTTCTACGAGGATTTACTGGGCGGGCGGGGCCTTGATGATACCCACCTGGGCAGGCCGCAAGCAGCGGTTGTGGATCGAGTAGCCGATCTTAAGAAGCTGACCGATGGTGCCGGGCGTCTTGGTCTCATCAGGGTACTCGAACATGGCCTCGTGGAAGTTCGGGTCAAACTTGTCGCCGACCTCGCCGACGCTGTTGATGCCGTACGAACCAAACACCTTCTGCATCTCCTTGTCCGTCATGACGACACCTTCGTGGAGAGACTTGATGGCATCAAGGCTGTGCTCCGGCGACAACTCCTCAAGCGAAATGCTCTCATGGGCACGCTTGAGGTTGTCCGAAACATCGAGAAGGCTCTTGGCAAATTTGGAGATAGAGAATTCACGGGCGTTGTTCACGTCCTGACGCGAAATGCGACGGACGTTTTCGGCGTCGGCAAGAGCGCGGAGAACCTTGTCGCTGAGCTCGGCGTTCTTGGCCTTCAACGCCTCGACCTCGGCCGTGAGAGCAGCGACGGGGTCCTCGGGGGCGGCTTCCTCGGCAGCCGGGGCGGCCTCTTCGGCCTTCTTCTCCTCGCTCATGACGAGGACCGAGCGCGTGAAGGAGCGCTTGGCGTTGGCGGCCACGAGGGCGCGGGACTTGGTCAAGACGGTGCGGGCGAGCATGCGGGGCTTCGGTAGCTAAAGAAAGTGGGGTCCTCCATCCCCCGAAACAGCTCATCAAACTATCCGGATTATCCGGCGCCAGCCCCGTCATGTCAACCGGAGCCAATTTTTTGCGTCTTTTTCCCGCTGACAATAGAATTAACTGTTCACTACACATGCTGTAAGTATACCTAATTTCGTTTTATGATTTTAAATAGCACACAATATCATGTGATTTTATTCAGCTTGCGCTTGGTTGGTGCAGAGGTCCGGCGATCGGATTGGTCAAAAAGATTGTTCGAGAAACTTCAAACCTTTAGCAATGAATGCCGCCTGTTGATCCGTTCTGAGAGGTCGTAAGATTTTTCTGTGCGCGACGGTTCGTTATTCGCGCGATCATTTGCGAGATCCACGACGTCCGACCATGGCGAGCCGCGAAAACAAGCAAATGGAGACGGACAGTAATCGAGGCAATGCTGGGCAGAGGTCTCATGGCTAACGATGTAGTGGATGAGCATGGCGACATGAAGGTGGTTCCCAGGCAGGCCAGCCATGGTGTGACCTGGGCGTAGAGCGATGTTTTGATGCAAGCTAGCATTGCCATGGAGCAGTACACCGAGGAGAAAGACATCTCGAAGCACTTGAAGGTGAATTTTTTCCCTCTTTGTCGAGGCGCGACTTCGCACACGGTAGCTGTGGCTTGAAGAGAAGTATGGCCCGACCTGGCACTGCATCGTCGGATCCGAGTACAAGATGTCGTTCACGTATGAGAGCAAGAACTTTATCAAGTTCAACGTCGGCAAGAAGTGCATAACGCTCTTCCGGCACAACTGAGGCTGCTCGGCAGTCTCGGCTAATGTAAATACATAAGCATATATGTCCTGGGCGGACTGCTGCATCCCAACACTGGTTGGTGAAGTCACAGAACTGTTTAAAGTACGGTTAACCGATAATGTGGAAATAATGGCTATCCGAATTCACCGGTTAATGAACCGTTAGGGTCGGTGGCGGTCGCTGATCTTATTGATCAAGCGATGTCGGTGGTGCTTCCTGGCCAGCGCTTGGGCGCCCTGAGCGACGCAACTACGGCCGGGGAAGGGACGTACGTGCTAAACGGAAACATCTTCGCCAGCGTGGCGGGCACTTCGTCGACGACGAACGGTGTTGTGTCGGTTCAGCGGTCGAACGGGAAGCGCATTGCGACAGAGTACGTGCTGCAGCTGGACGACACTATCGTGGGCAAGGTCACGAAGCTCACGACGACGCAAGTATTCGTCGATATCCTCAGCGTGCGTGACGTGGTTCTTCGCGAACCGTTTGCTGGAACGCTGCGCAAGGAAGATGTGCGCCCTATGGACATCGACAAGATCGTGCTCGAAGAGCTCTTCCACCCTGGCGATGTCATCAAAGCCGCAGTGCTTTCGATGGGGGACTCACGGGCGTACTATTTATCGACGGCTAAGCCCGGCCTCGGCGTCATGCACATGCAGTGATTCATGAATTCCAGATAATACTACAACCAATAGTTCCTAATCTTGGAGGATCTCGAAACGCGGGGCATCCTTCAGAACAGGCACTTCCTCGTCATCGTCATCATCATCATCATCATCTTCTTGAATAATCTCGAAGCGTTGAAATGGCTGCGATGGCGCTGCATCCGCTCGACTCAGACCCGACTTTAGCGGGACCTCTTCTTCGTCGTCCTCGACGATCTCAAACCGGCGGAAGGGAGGCTCTAGAGGCGGCGGCGCTAAGGTCCCGCCCCGAGTGCCATCGACCTCGAGCCATTTCTCCTCGGTCTTTTTCAGGAGTTTTTCAATTTCCCGATTTTCTGGATCGAGAACAAGCGCCTGGGTAAAGTCGGCAACGGCCTCGGAATACTTGCCGCGGCGGAAGCGCGTCATACCACGGCGCGACCACGCTTTTACGTAGGAAGAGTCGAGTTCGATGGCCCGGGAGCAGTCGTCCTCGGCCTTGGCAAAGTTCTGGAGTCGGAGGTGCGTCAGCGCCCGGTTCGCATGCACAATTGCGTTCGTCGGGTCGTACGCAAGGCTGCGCGAGTAGTAGAGGATGGCTTCGTCGTTCTCGCCTAGCTTGAAGCACTCGTTGCCCTTGTGCTTCTCGTGCAACGCGTACACTTCCCGCTCAGTCGGCGTCAAGTTTTCGACGTCCACGGAAATGGGCATGTTGGCTTCGGCCTGTCGGCGTTTCGCATGCGCCGCAAGCTCTTCCCTTTGCTTACGCGACTCTTCAGCCTTGCGCACCTCTTCCATATCGAGCTCGGCCTCAGCTTTCTCGACGTCGTATTTTTCCCAGGCCCGCCAGTCGTAAGCAGGAATCGCCTGCTTCTTCTTTGTTGCCGTTGTTGTTGCCATCACCTCCTGGACGAGTGGGGCCGCTGGCGAAGTCTGGGGGCGTCCTCGCACGGCCGGGCGCTGGCGAGGTACCGCTGACTTGTGCTGGGCTTCTTCTTCGAAACGACGCAGCTTTGCTTCCATGTCGCGTTCCCAAGACGCAAGTGCTTGCTTCTCGCCATCAATGTCCGAATACGACGGCTGAGAGCGAAGCCGCTCAATTCGATCGCGCTCAGACTGCGGGAGCACTTTGAGCAATTGGGCCTCTGTGGCGCGCTCGAGCTGCGGGTACTTGCCCTCCTTGCCTGACTGGAGCACAGCAAGAATATTCTTGAGCAGCTCCACGTCCGTGCACTTCTCGACGTAGTCGTAGTCGAGCATCTCGACGTCCACATCGCGTTTCTTGCGGTTGTGCAAGGAGAAGACGTCGACGGCGGCCTCGTGGTCCATCATTGCGCTGGTTTCTAGAAAATCCAATTGTGGATCTCAACTCGACCGAAACGTTGTCGTACAACCTGTATCGTTCGAACAGTTCAGAATAAAAGAGATACGTCTAATGTAAGGCAGTACTGCCAAGGTACAAGGATGTACGAGACGAGACTGCATGGTATCTTGAAGGGGCATGCCGTGGCTCGGCTAGCGTGGACGACCATCACGAGTCGATTGACCTCCTTTATGCTGCTAGTAAACTGCGAGAGATACTATACGTACGCCTCTTCCTAGCTAAGGAACGTACAGCACCCTCGAAGGAGATGGAAGTCCAAAGAAAATATTATATAGTGTGAAGAGCAATGTGACTGAAGCACTACTTGCGCTTGACTTTCGAGGCCTGCGTTGCCTCGATGACGGCCCACTCGTCTTCGGCTTGAGCCCACGGGTCGAGTTGCGCCGCAGCCTTGAAATCGTCGTCGATGGAGGAGCTTCGAGATGGAAGACTCGAGGTGGACGACTCGGCACGGCTGCGACTGTCATCCCCGTCCTTTGCATCAGCTCCATCTTGGTGAGCCATCGCCGCAAGCACCAAAGGACTTGTTGTGCCACACGCGTCACAGGATTCGGCCGTCAGGTTGTTTACCAGCGTGCACGTTGGGCACGCCCACGAATCGGAATCG
Organism: Achlya hypogyna; assembly: GCA_002081595.1. Lineage (NCBI taxonomy): Eukaryota > Oomycota > Saprolegniomycetes > Saprolegniales > Achlyaceae > Achlya > Achlya hypogyna. The sequence goes on from JNBR01002406.1 coordinate 48,430, forward strand.
CAGTCCTTTTCCATGATCGTCGACTGGTTCAGTGCTTTTCGTGTAATGACATCCACATCTTCTGCGCTACCCACGTTTCTCTTTATTAATAGATGCGCCGTTGACCTTCCATCGTACCAGTGGACGCAAAAGCAATGGCTCGCAACACCGACAGAGATGCCACAGGAAAGGACCCCCTTAACACTGTAAAACACCTCTACAGTTCTCGCAGGTCTTGAGCAGAAGGGTCAGCAATTCTTGCTCAGACCAGAAGCCAGGCTTGTCGTCGAAACAACCCCAATGCGTCGGGTGCAGCTTCAAGCAGCAGGACGCAAAGCTATGGCATCTGCTGAGGCCATGGAGGATCTCCGACTCCCGAGCGTCGACGCTGCTGGGATAGAGCGCCAGGCGGCAGCCGAGGGGAGCCACACGGAAACTTCCCCCATGCAACCCGATCTTTGCCACTTCAACTCGGCGCTGATTGGCCTGCTCCCCAAGAGGCCCGCGTGACGCGCCTAGTCGTGCTTCCAATTGAGTCGGTTCGTTGACAGTTACGTCAACACAGTGAAGGTTTTGATTGGCCAGTCTGGTCGGCCATCCATAGCTGACCAATCGTAGTGGCCGCTGGTCGATACGCGGGCACGGATTGGCTGATGCAATTTGTATAAAATGCTCCAAAAGATCGCACAGATTCAAGGTTTGTAATAATTCAGCGGATTTGTGGGTGATTTTAAATTTATGCGAGGCCCATTTTAAGATCCGCCCGCCGCCGCCAAGCCATGGTCCACACGATGCCCACGAGAACGCCGAACAACGACATGCCTATGGCGACGAGCCCTCTCAAGGATGCCATGGCCACGGAGCTCAAGGGCAAGCCGGTGTCTCCGTACGTCAAGATGATGGCTGGTATGGCCGGCGGTGTCGTCGAAGCATGCGTATTGCAGCCACTGGATGTGACCAAGACTCGCCTCCAGCTTGATCGCACCGGGCAGTACAAGGGCATGGTGGATTGTGGCAAGACGATTTATCGGTCTGAAGGCGGAGCCGCTCTCTACAAGGGCCTCTCGCCCTTCATTATGCACCTCACCCTTAAGTATGCTCTCCGTTTTGGCTCCTTTGCCAAGTTCAAGGAGCTCCTTGGCGCCGGCGAGGGCAAGAAAGCTTCGAACGGTGTCAACTTCACGGCCGGGCTCCTTACGGGATGCCTCGAGTCCGTTCTCATCGTGACGCCATTTGAAGTCATCAAGACGCGTCTTCAGCAAGAGGTTGGCGTCGGTCGGTACAAGGGTCCTGTGGACTGCCTGCGGAAAGTTGTGGCAAATGAAGGGATCACAGCGCTATGGAAAGGCAATCTTCCGACGATGGGCCGGCAAGGCTCGAACCAGGCTTTCAACTTCATGGCATTTGCTTGGCTTAACACAAACGTATGGAAGAAGGAAGACGGTGACGGCAAGACCCTCGAGGTCTGGAAGACGCTTGTGAACGGCCTCGTCGCGGGTTCGCTTGGCCCGTGCCTCAACTCGCCGATGGACGTGATCAAGACCCGCCTAATGGCGCAAGAGACGATCAAGGGTCAAGAGCCCAAGTACCGCGGCTTCATCCACGCATTCGGTGTCATCGCAAAGGAGGAAGGTCACGCTGCGCTGTGGAAAGGTCTCGTGCCACGCCTCACGCGCATGGCCCCAGGCCAGGCCATCACATGGACAGTCGTCATGCGCGTCACATCCTTCTTCGAAAACAATTAGAACGACGACCGAAATCACTCTTCGTCTTAATGAAATTACGCAGCGTTTTGATCCCCTTGACGACTTGTTGCATGTCGCTAGCATCTCCTGCCGTGGACAGCTAGCAAAACGACCCTTCAGCACCACAGGGAACTGTCCCTGGACGCCCCACGGCCAAAACCCCATGCAACCTTCCGTTGCCACGCGCCATGTCGTACCAATCGCAATCCCCAACGCACATGTGAGCATACGATACCAGCCGCTTGAAGCCTCCTCCGCCTTGGCACCGTCGCCGACCCTGCCGGTGGACCTGCGAACACGCCAGTACCCGGCATTATGGCCGTCGGGTATGACTTTAAAGCCCGCAAGGATGGGAATGACGTCTGGGGCACGAGCGATGCCTCCTTTGAATGCTGCAGACAGTCCGAGCGTTGAAGATTTACTGATGAGTGGCACGCACTTGGTGAATCTCGATCGAATCTGACATCGTGGGTTGCTTGTCAGGACGTCGACAGGCGCCGTGGCCACCGCAGTCCGCAAGCTAATCGCCTGACGCCAGGCGATCGAATCTGCTTATCCTCGCCCGACGTCCTTACGCAGTCTCAAGCGACGACCACTCAGCTGGGGCCGGCTCTGCGAGATCCCAGACACCGACGGCGACTCTCTCGTACCGGTCCACGGTGACAGCACCACGAAATCAGAAACAAGCTCCGTTAGTGAGTTGAGTGTAAACGGCTTAGATACACAAAAGGACTGCGTAATGCGAGTTGGGAGCAGCTGAGTACGCTTAAGGCGTCGGCGTCGGGGGGATGACCGTGCTGCGGCCCTCGAGGACGGAGCAGACGCTGCCGCCGACGGTTTCAATGTGCTTCTCGAGAATGGCCTCGATGCGCGTGGACTCGTTCGGGTCCACGACAAAAGTGGCCTTGCCGCCGGCCTGGTCGAAGAGGCCCTTCATGTAGGTCGAAAGCGCGAGGTTGAGTTTGTCGTCGTCCTTGACGGCGCCGGTGCGGAGCTTGCCGTCCCACTCGATGCTCGTGATAGAACCGGCGCCCTTGGCGCTGCACTTGAACGTGTACTTCATGCCGGCCATGTGGAAGTAGTGGCCGTTCTCGGCGACCTGCTTCTCGCCGCAGCTGTCGACCATCTTGAAGGTCAGGAACTTCTTGAGGCTTGCGCCATCCGTTGAGATGACGACGATCGAGTCGCCGAAGGGCGACCAGGAGATGAGGTCACCAAGCGTCAGGGCGCCGGCGGGCCACAGCTTGTCGGTGCGGATGCCGCCACCGTTCATGACCGAGGCGTCGACTGTCTTCTTCTGGTAGTAGGCCTGGAAGGCGTCCGCGAAAAAGTTGCCGATGGGTGCCTCGGCGAAGCGGACGAGCGACTTCCGCAGATCCGTGTCGGCGCAGAGCGAGCCGACCTTGCGCAGGAAGAGCACGGAGATCTTAGCGTCGTAGCTGGCGATGATTTCGTCAAGACGCGGGTCAGACGGCATACCGCCCGTGATCTGCAAGTTCTTGTGGCTCATCTTGGTGAACGCCGTCATCGTCTTGTTGGACTTGTCTGTGGTCTTGGCGTAGTACTTGATGTCGGAGATCCACACGCTGCGGAAGTTGAGGTCGGACTTGAGGTACGCCGGGCCAAAGTTGCTTTGGAGCATCGCGGCATGGTCATGGCCGCCGTATATGATGTCGACGCCCTTGACTTGCTGCGAGAAGACGTTGTCGTCGTCCAGAAACTGATGAGTGAGGGCGATGACCATGTCCACCTTTTCAACTTCGCGCAAGTACTTGACCTGCTCCTTGGCGGCGGCGATCGGGTCCGTCCAGTACATGCCCTTGGAAGAGTCCTTCATGTCGTACATGACACCGAAAGCCCCGATCTTGACTGTGCCCATCGTCGTCGAGTTCAAAGTCTTGACAGCGTTTGGCTTGGTGCCGCGAAGGAGCTTCTTGGTTTCGACTTCATACGCGTTGGCGTTGAGCCACGGGAACTTGGACGCGGCGCTCACGTTGAGGAAGGCGTCGATGCCAAAGTCGAATTCGTGGTTGCCGAGGCATGCGAAGTCAACACCGAGGGCGTTGTGCGCCTCGATCATCTGGAGGCCCTTGAATTGGCCGGACCAGAGCGACGGCGACATGGTGTCGCCCGCGAAGATGACCAGGCTGTTCTCGTACGTCTGGCGCAGCTTCTTGGCGATTGGAACGACACGCGACGGGCCACCGACAAGCACACCATACTGCGTGGCGTCCTCCTCGGGCTTCATTTCATACACATCATTGTACGACAGCACCTGGAGGTGCGCCGTGGGCGCACGTTCCGTGTTGTTGCCGCAGCTGCCAGCCGCGACGGCAGCGACCAGAGAGGCAAAGGTGGCGAAGTAGGTGGCGACCATTAAAGCCAAAATGCAAAGTGGCGTTGGTCGCGCGTGGTTCTCAACAGCCGGAGCCCACGTGTTTCCGTGCGATTCAACCACGCCCAATCTTCCTGTATGGCGCCTGGAGCAGCTGGGAATTGCTAATGCACTCTCCCTCGACTGCTGACAGTAGTACTACAATTACGAATGTACAGTAGACACAGGTTGAAGCCACCCAAAGCAGCCAAGTCGCCTCGATAAACCATCACCGAACGTTATCGAACCATGGCATACCGATGATCTCTTGTTCAATGCCGGCATAAGCGCAGTTGACCGACGTCTGGATTGGAGTTGGAGCACTGAGCCCTGCCAATGAACCCAGTGCTACATTATGTTCCACGTCAGCTACAGCGAGTTAAATGTCTATTCTACGGGCATAGAGACGCTACGCCTGCGAATCTACCTCCTGGGACAGGACCGTATCAGATGCGGTCAGAGGTGCCCATACCGGTTTTAATTATTTGCCGCCATTCGCCCACACTTGAAGGCTCTCAACTCTTCGTATATCGTATTGCACCACCATCACTGGACGGCTAGTTAACTGGCGTTGCATGTGCCATCAGAAGCCAAAGCTTTCTAACTACTAGAACTACGTGGTACAATAAAGTACAGCATTGCCCCTATAAAAGGTGCACTTGAACTAAGACCAAACTTGAACTAGTAACGTTGCAGCAATCAATAGGTACCACGGTTGCAATCTATCAGTAAGTGGACGACGGCGCGCTTCCAGCCATCCACCTACGAGCGCTGCACATCAAATTGCGCACGATTACCATACCAAGCTGCCCGCAATTACTCGACGTGACTCCAAATGAGCGCTCGAACGGTCACACGCTCTTGCCTACCTTGCAGTGATGATGCAGATGTGACGAAGTGGTTGGTTTTACCTCCCAGCTACCGCTGGCATTTCCATGCCAATTCTTGTACGATATTGAATTGGCATGGAAACGAGTTGGCCGAAGTGGCTCAAAGGGTGTAAAACGTACTGGTTTTGCATCACGAAGCCATCCATCGAATCTCGGTCCGCCAAGAATCAGGTCATTCCGCATCGCAGCCAGTTGCCATCCGAGGTGAGGCAGATATCGCCCAACCTTGTGGGAGTTTTACGATGGTACGATATTACTGATTGGAAAGTCACCGTGTGTTGCAGGAGCATTTCAATTAATGCGGTACTGCATGAACTACACCCCTGAATGGAATACTATGTGCACTTGATGGTTAAAAAATTGGTTGGGCACCGACCGTAGTCCCCTTGCGAGGGAAAAAGAACCCTGGGCGAGGCAGCCATCTCGACCGATTACCCTGCACGCATGCATTTCTACCGTGTCCGCTGCATGTGGCGGAGCGTTGAGTGCTCGTTTGAGACTCAAACTCAATTCCTAACCCTATTTGGTACTAGTAGTCAATTTTAGATGGCGATAGTTCATGTACCGGTACTACAATGAAGAACACTCCATGAGTCGAGAAAAAACTCACAGTTTATTTACAGCAGAGCCAATATCTCGCGGGACACCAGGATGACCAGCACCCTTGAGATACAACGAGACTTGGAGGCGAAAAACCGTTGCGCAACACGATCGCGTGCTCGAGCCACACCTGTTAGTGGTCTACTTGGTTGTTTTTGTGTGAAAATCTAGTCCACAAGACTTGATTTCATTGACAAGAGGGGTCACTTTTTAGAAACATGATGATTAGGGAAATGACCTCTCAAGAAACCATCCCAACTACTGTATGATCCCGGTCCCATGATGAGCCACGACGTGAAAGCTGACGAATTAATTTATCTAATTTTGGCGTCAGTTCTGAATTATCATGCTTATTCGAGCTCAGGGGCGTGTGGAAAATATACGAGTTCCAAATACTCCACCTGGCACACTTCGCGACGCGGTCCCTGCAAGGCAAAGTGGAACGTACATATACAGTGTATGCTTCTCATTTTGAGAAGGCGTTTGAGTTCCGATATGACTTCTTTGGTCTGCACATGTAAACACTTGCGGTCCGACCCAAACATTTCTGCCCCGCTGTTCGTAAAGCAGCGACGTAAACCCCAAAATGAACGGACCAGCGATTGCTTTTCAAGGCAAACACCCGCGTACAGCGTACGAGTCCTGCGGAGATTTGAACGCGACGTTGCGATCCCGTGTTCTCTTTAGTGTCTCGGTGGGACGAAGGGTTAGTATGGCGCCTAGTATTGGCAAGAAGGCCAGAGTCGATGTCGCACAGTACACGAGTTGTCGCGTCCATGCAAATCTGGATATTTGAATGACAATTTTGGTAGTTGATTGTTCATTAAACTAAACTAAAATATGCCTACGATAGCCAAACCACCAAAACTGAGTGTTCTTCACTTCCTTGAGCACAGGAGCACAGGGCATCTCGTTCTTCTCAGCCAGTCGCAGAGGCCTGTGCGAATTGAAACTTGTGGGTTCCGGTGCTACGTTGCACCAAGACTTCCGTGAAGGAATCTTACCGAAGCACCAAACCACATGTGGTAGAGTGCATCCAGACAGACTGTTTCTCACTGCCAGCTGGGTAATGCACCTTGCGCCAGTGTTGAGCACTCGCCCATTTCGCAAAACGATGGTCAAGTTAACGTTCCTCGTCGCCTCGGCCCTCACCGTCGCCTCGGCTCAGACGACGGCGCCATGCGCCGAGTACGTCGATCCGTTCGCTATTTACGAGACAACGCCGTGCGTCAACCCACTTCCCCAGCCCACGTCCTCAAGTCCGACTCCGACGTCATACCCTACTTCGAAGCCCAGCACACCCGTGCCCACTGGTACGACGCCTGCTCCCACTGGCACCACGCCGTGCCCGACGTCGATCACGCCCAGGCCGAGCACACCCGTCCCCACTGGTACGACGCCTGCCCCCACGGGTACGACGACGCCTGCTCCCACTGGCACGACGCCGTGCCCGACGTCGATCACGCCCAAGCCCGTCCCCACTGGTACGACGCCTGCCCCCACGGGTACGACGCCGTGCCC